>APFE031633233.1:17941-160945 GCA_000404065.3 Pinus taeda
CCAGATTCATGGGATAGTCTAGTTATTGCAATAGGTAGCAATGCAACTGCCTTGCAGTTTGATGAAATAGTCTCATCCTTGCTAATGGAGGAGATGAGACGGAAAAATATGGAGAGCTAGAATGGTGATGCCTTGTCTGTACAAGGACGGTCCTAGAACAGAAATAAAAATAAGTCATCGAGTGGGAAATCTAAATCTAGAGGGAGATCTAAATCTCCAGGAAAACCTGTAAAGGTGGTGTGCTGGAAATGAAGAAAGGAAGGGAACTACAAAATGGACTATAAATCTAAAGCTCCTGATAAAGGAAGGGGATCTGAAGATGCTCCTTCTGCAGAGGTGAAAACCACCTCAGATGAAGGTGGGGATGTGTACTTGGCTTCTTCAAGTACACATGTAGATCATGAGGCATGGTTGATTGACTCAGGTGCATCTTTTTACTTCACTCCCCATAGAGAGTGGTTCTGTGAGTATGAGAAATACGATGGTGGTGATGTCTTCTTAGGGGATGATAGGAAGGCTAGAATCGCTGGTCGTGGAAAAATAAAGTTGAAGTTGCAAGGTGGAAGGGTTAGAACACTTCTGGGTGTTCTGCATATTCTTGCATTGGCCAGAAGTTTGATTTCTGTAAGCAAGTTGGATGATTCAGGTGTAAAAACAGTGTTCAAGAAGGATACTTGCAAGATGGTTCGGGGAGCACTGGTATTGATGCGGGGAGTTCGGATTAGAACTCTATACAAGCTGCAAGGTAGCACGGTTGTTGATGGGTGCAACAACTCTATGGTTCCTCAAAGTGGAGCAGAAAATCTAGCGGTCTCTGGAGAGAAGACCATGCTGTGGCATCAAAGGCTTGGACATATTGGAGAGAAGGGCCTTTGAATACTTCATGGTAAAGGTATGAGTAATAGCTCTCTAGATTTTGATTTCTGTGAAAATTGTGTATATGGGAAGCAGAATCGGGTGAGTTTCCCCTCTGGTGGTAAGAGGGTGAAACAGATATTAGAGCTTGTGCACAGTGATGTGTTGGACCTGTGAAAGTTCCATCACTGGGTAAGTCTGTGTACTATGTATCATTTATAGATGACTTCTCAAGGAATACATGGATATATTTCCTTAAGAAGAAATCTGAAGTCTTTGACAGGTTTGAAGAATTTAAGGCTCTGGTGGAAAATCAGACAGAGAAGAAGATAAAGGTGTTGAGGACAGATAATGGTGGAGAATTCTGCAGCAAGGAATTTGAAGAATTCTGTAAGAAGTGTGGTAAAGCACGGCAGAAGACTACTCCATATACACCTCAACAAAATGAGTCGCAGAAAGAATGAACAAGACGTTGATAGAAAGGGCAAAAAGCATGCTCAGTGGTGCCGGGTTAGGACAGGAATTCTGGGCAGAGGCGGTGGATACTGCATGTTACTTGGTCAACAGGTCACCTTCATCAGCGTTGGAGGATAAGACTCCACAAGAAGTATGGACTCGTAAGAAACCCTCTCTTTCACATCTGAGGGTATTTGGATGTGATGCATATGTACATGTTCCAAAGGAGAAATGGACCAAGTTGGATAGTAAATCTAAAAAGTGCATCTTTATTGGGTATAAGGATGGTTTAAAGGGTTATAAGCTTTGGAACCCAATAACAAGGAAGTTTTTGTACAGTCGAGATGTGATTTTCAGAGAGGTGAAAGATGTTATTAAACATGAAGTCCAACCAAAGGAACCTGTGAAGATAGAGTTTGAGCTAAAGGAGGAAGAATCAAACTCTACAGCAGAGGAGGAATCAAAAGATGAAGAGCCACAAACTCTGGGTGTGAGAAGATCAGTTCGAGAAAGAAGGCAGCCAGAATGGTATAGTCTATCTGTTTTCTGTTCAAATTTTGCTTTATCTATTACTGATGATGATCCCAGAACTGTGAAGGAAGCAGTAGATTTAGAGGATGGAAAACTATGGAAAGAGGCCATGGTTGATGAATTGGCATCTTTGCACAAAAATTAGGCTTGGGATCTGGTGGACTCGCTGGCTGGAAGGAAACCCATTGGCAGTAAATGGGTGTTCAAGAAAAAGAGAAATGCAGAAGGAAAGGTGGAGAAATACAAAGCTCGGTTGGTAGCAAATGCGTTATTCCCAGGTGCTGGGAATTGATTTTGGTGATATTTTTTCTCATGTTGCCAAGGTAACTTCTATTAGATTACTTTTATCTGTTGCTAATGCTTTTGATTTTGAGGTAGAATAGATGGATGTGAAAATAACATTTCTTCACGGGGATCTGGAAGAGGAGATTTGCATGAAGAAACCTTAAGGCTTTGTGGTGAAGGGTAAGAAAAGACTGGTATGCAAGTTAAAGAAGTCTATGTATGGGTTAAAACAGTCACCAAGGATGTGGTATTAGAAATTTGATACATTTATACGGGGACTTGGCTTCACTAGAAGCAAAGCAAATCACTGTGTGTATTTTAAATTAATTGGTGACCATGTTATTTATTTGGTCTTGTATGTGGATGATATGTTGCTGATTGCAAATGACAAAGAAATTATCCAGGATTTGAAGACCCAAGGAAGCAGTTTGGTTCAGAGATTGTGTTCAAGTATGGGGTTATTACAAGGAGCTATAAGGATAGACTGTGACAACCAAAGTGCAATTTTCTTGGCAAATAACCCTGCATATCATTCAAATACAAAGCACATTGATGTTCAGTATCACTTTGTGAGGGATATGACAGAAGACAAAAAGGTGTTGCTCGTAAAGGTGTACATTTTGAAGAATACTACAGATGCATTGACAAAATCTGTGAGCTCTGAGAAATTCTCTTAGTGTAGAGAAACAATGGGCGTTGTAGGGTTGGATAAATGACTAATCTCTCTTGTGCCCCCCTGTGGAAAGAAAACAACAAGTGGGAGAATTTTGGGTTGTGTTATATTCTTTCCACGACTAGCCCATGTAGTTAACCAGGGGGTTAGAAGGGGGCGGAGCCCCTCTTTCGTTGCGCTGATTGCGTAGCGGGGGGGTCACAGGGGGTTTGAGGGGTGCAGGTAACCCCACTCTATGGGGTCCGGGGTACTACCTGGAAAATTTTGGTTTTGGACCCTATGTTAGGTTGGGCAGACCTACCTATGGTTTTGTGTATGTTTTTCGCACATGGTTTTGGATGCGATGGTTTTCGGTCCATGGTATTGGATGCTTCGACATCTATAAATATGTATTATAACATTGAAAGGAACATAATCAAAAATCAAGTTGGTAGTCCCGGTTTTGAGATCCAGGGGAAAATCTGTGTATATGTGTTTTATGTGTTATGCTCTCGCATTGTTTATTTTCTGTGTTTTAGAATTTGTATGCAGGTAATTTTTGTACGGGGTTAAAACCTACAGTGCAGTGACAGGCAGCAGAGGCTTGTCCCACATGTCTGTGTAGTTTCTGCAGGTAGTGCAAGGCAATTAGGCTGGGAAAGTTCTGCATAGTTTTGGAGATCAGTGCAGCCCTGGGTCACAACTCAAGTCATTTTTTTTGGTTGACTAGCACAGATTGGATCGAGTTCTAGGACAACTTCTGCATAGTTATGGGAGAGAGTCAACTGAATCATTTCAATAATTATGTAGTGCAGGCTGCCTGGAGGACAGCCTCAAGCTCTGCGCAGTTCTCGGTGGCAATGCAAGGTCACTGAGATTGGGTCCAGTTGACGGAGGGTTGTCTGGTCGACATATTTTCGGTAAAATTGACTAAGTGTGAAAGCAAGTGTACTTGTGCATACATGACAATGTGATCACACACTTAGCATGACTTGACAACAAGACACCTCAAACCAACAAGACAACATGTGCTTAGTGAGACTGACTTAAAGGTTAAGAGTGACAAGTGCGACAGTTGAAATATGTCTTCGAATGACCGTGACGACACTTGCATGACAGTGTTTACAACTTTGTGTGTGAATGTGACCGATGTTGACAGAATGAAAACAACTCATACACACAAAGACAAACCTTCAAAATTGGTAGAACAAACTTGTAAGCATGACATAGTGATCAACATGTGAAAAGATGACCGATGGTCAATCCAACAAAAAGGTTGCGAGGACTCGACACGAGCTCATGGGATGAGCCCGAGTGTTTGCGACCATCAAGGGGAAAAACCAAGGAAGGGTATGAAATTTGGATGCAGGCCAAAATTTTGGAGGGTGTTGTAGCTGCTACAACACATTCCTAGCCACTGCAATTGTCACTTCGACACTCCTCTGCACCAATTGACATTGGTCCATCCTGCTACTTCTGATATGGTCTCCCATAGCAAGGAATTGATTCGAGAGGTGGGCTCCTCAAGATATTTCCCATCTGCATTCCTTTTGAACTAAAACTCTAGATCACCCCACCTTCCTCCTAGAGGCATCTGGGCTGTCATGGAAAAATCCTCCTCCTTGATCTTCGCGGGTGCAACCTTCAGATCATGCTTCTCATCTTTTTCCTTCTTTCTGAGAGGACAATGTGTTGCGTAGTGGCCGAATTCACCACACCTGAAGCATTTAATCTTCGAGATGTCCTTCTTCTACCTCCACTGCTCCTGCTTCCCCTTGGATGCAAGGGATGAATTCTCTTCCTCCACCTTGGACTTCAACCCACTAATGCTGCTTCCGTCAAGTTTACACTTGACCAAGTCTCTCCTCATCTCCTCTTGCTTAAGAGCTGCCCACATTCCTACCCAGTCCGATAATTTCTCCCCGCCTAAGATGCTCTGGACAAATATTTTCCACTCCTCTGAAACTGAGTTGAGGGACATTCTTACCAATTGAAAGATTGAGGTGTAGACCCCACAACTGCCAAATTGTCATGGGTCTCCTAAATCTTTGCAAGGAATAGATCAATATGTTCCCCCCTCTGCATCTGCATGGATCTCATCATCTGCTCCAAGTACATCTTACGCTGCTTGAAAGATCCCTAATATAGAGTGGACAAGGCCTCCCACATCTCCTTGGCAGTCCCTCTGCCAACTATGTGACAGACTACATGATCCTTCACTCCACCGAGGATCATTCTCTTTATCTTTGCCATCTCTCCCTTGTACTTTTTGATCAGATCTGGATTCGTGAGCATAATTACCACGTTGTCGACGTAGGTCTTGAGAAAATGTTCATCCAAAAGACATGAAATCCTTGCCTTCTAGATCACATAGTTGGATGCATCCAACCGATCCTGATCTCTCAACCCACTAGCTGCGATTTCTGCCACTCGAAAAAGTCAAATGAGCTCCTCTCTCCTGCTGCTGCTCAGCAAATGAGAATTCAAATTCACTGGCTAGGAATTCTTTGAGCAAGAAATTGCCTCAAGTGTCTCTTCTTACTTCTAACGTCTTTCTGCCCAACAATTGCTTGCAAAATATTGTGTCATGCGAGGGAACCCCACTTCGCTAAAGCTTTTGTTGCGTTACTCCCTCCGTCGCTGACAAATATCGATCTGGAAATCCTAGCTCTTTGTCGACTCACTCAGAGAGAGATTTACCAATAAAATCTTGTCCTCTTGGCCTAAATTACACACTCCCTCTAGGGATTCGATTCGCTGCTTGTGCAACACTTCAAATTACCTTCTTCCTTCAACACTGGGCTCTTCCGACACTGCTCTCTTGTTCCACCTGCAGCTCTGATACCATGTGAAAATTTGGAAGCCCAAATTTTTACTGCAACAACTGATTACGTTTCTTCTATTTGCTGATTACTGAACAAAATTATTTATTGTTTCCTACAGTAAACATCGAAACTAATACACTGCATCCTTCAACATTTAAATAAAATGTGGAAATAATAAATTGAACAAGAAAGAAATAAAAAACACATCTACACAATTATTTTTGGACAAATATCCCTGGAAAAACCCGGTGTGGGAAAACCGGTGCAACAGTTGAGGGTTTTATCATTATGCAGTAGTAATTTTGAATACAATCTTTGGATGGCTTTCTGGCTATCCAATACAGAGAATATCACTAACAAAGAGATAAGTGAAATTACCTCACACTATCACTAGAGATACTGGATGATCTAGCCATTGAATGGACTTCCTCTTCACTACCTTTGTACAGTCACTACGTCAACCCAACATCACAGCCTTTAGGGAAAATGTCACCCCTTCTGCTGATTAATTTTCTGCCCAGGAACTTCGATTTTCACCTCTCGGCCTCACACCCCAGCTTCTGGATTCTGATATCGATTCCTCCAACAAATTTTTGGACCTCCTCAAGGCTTTTGTGATACCTCTGCGTTAGCCTACACTAGCCAGCTTAACCACTACGCTACCTCTCACGGATCTCTCTCTACCTTCTCTGCTGAGTATTCCTTGATCAAGAGTAATCTCCAACTAGAACTATCCCTGTCCCTCACTGCAAAATATCACTTCGAATTTCTCTCTGGTAGCCACTTTGCTTAAAAAATTTGGAGTAGTCTACCTAGGCGGTAGAATGGCCCATTTTCCGTCATCGATCAGAAAATCGTCCGGCTCCGGCCACGGGAATGTCTCCGCCCTCTGCCACCGTTCCTAGCTTCGCCACCCTCCTTCTTCGCCACTCTCCCCTGGCACTTCTGACATTCCCTGCCATTCCCTGACAAAAAATCGGGAGCAGATCGCCGCTGGAGGGCCTGACATCCCCTGACAGTCCCCGATCGAGCTATTGCAGCCGCGGAGTATTGTTCCGCGGAGCTCCTTATTCCGGTTTCGGTCGGAATTGTTTGATCGCTCCATGACCCACGCTGTCTCGAGCATTTCTGTTTGAATTGGCCCGTTTTTGCGATTCCACGGCCTACAGCAAATCCCACGGCCCACAGCAAATCCCAACAATACGATCGATCATGGTGCTGCAAGAGGATGAGAAGAAGGCAGTGGAAGGCATAGAAGAAACAAAGCAGAGGATAACAGATGAAGAGGTTTCATGCATTAGAGAAGTCAATGGGCTAAGCGTGAAGAAGGAAGATTATGAGCCAATAGATGAAACAAAGCTTCTTTACAGTGAAGAAGAAGTGGTTTGCCCGCCTAGGAATGCCCTTCTTCTTATGAAATGTAGAGCTGTGCCTTCGAGAATCCCTCGTCTGGGTAAGGACATGCGATGTAAGTCTGCTCCCTTGGGAATGGCTTTTATTGTTATAGAGGAACATGGGAAACAGGAACCTGAAGGGGAAGACAATGGAAACGAAGAAGTTGAGATTGAAGATGAAGATGGAGCTCAAGTATGTGTGATGTGAATGGAGAGCGAAGAGGAAAAATCAGCTTGCTCTACACCTTCCAACAATGAAGAAACCATCGATGCCGATGCAGACATAGAGGCAGAAAGGCAACTAATGGCTGAGAATGCAATACCCTATGCAATCTCAGAAGAAACAGAAGAAGAGATTGAGGAATCATTGCACAATTTATTCTCAGAAGGTCTGGAAGCAGAAATAGGTTTAGAGAAAGGCACAGCCTCAGGGGAAGCCCAGATAAGTGAGAGAGAGGCAGAGGCAGGAACATAACTAGAGATTGTGGAAACATTACCTAATGCACTGCTACTGATGATGTGTGAGCCGAAGCTTTCTTTGGAGATCTCCAGAGAGATGTGGGTATCCAAGGAAGACTTTGTGAGGCGGCCTGTTGTGGTTTGCCAAGATGATAAGGAGAAAGAGCAGAGCAGGAGGGTGAGTAATGCAGAAGACAACGACACAAAGTCCATGGATAGACTAGTGGAAGAAAGTGTAAAGAATCCTCATGGGGGAGCTTCTATTGTTCTGACTAGATGTAAATTTGAACCCCTTAGAGCCTCTGTTTAGCTTGTACTAGAGGCCTGTTTCTGGAAGCCCCGAAATCTCGAAATGCCACTGCTCAACATTAGAGGGTCTTTGCCAATCGGAGCAAATTTGGGTTACTGAGTGCTAGGTTTGCATCAACATATGAGTTGAGATTTTGGAATAGTAGTGACACTACCGTTAACGGTTATCTTGAATTGTCTCCTTGCATTGAATTCTAGGTCTGTTCTTCAAACTCTATACAAACGCTCTTCACCGCTGTCCTGATAATCGTTGCTATTCTTCTAGTGTGCCCCTATTCATCCAGGAGCTACAAAATTGGGACATGGAAGCTCGTGCAGATTTCAATATCAATGAGGAGGGCGGGCCAAGGAAATCATGTTTTCTTCTTTTGTATCCAAGCATGTACAATGCTCTTTGTCCGGTCATCCTTTGTTAAAGGGCCTCCAAAGTTGTGTTAAAGATGTTTCGGAAGCCATTTTGTTCTGTTCAAGTGAGAAAATGGATGGAAGAATACCACTCTTCATTTTCTACTAATAGTTGCACTATTGTTGAATTTGATAGGTAGCATGACTGTCTCCGAGCTGAACTATTCTCAAACTTTGTTAATGTAATGGATTGAATAATCTTGCTCCACTTTGAAATGGTGGATCTTCAAATCCTTTTTAGCTGTTCTGCACAAAGACAATGTATAGTGTCAAATTGTAGTCCTTAAAGATGGCTTTGCAAAATGAAATTGCACCTTCTAGAAAATTCAATTCCAATTATTTTACCCTTCAGTTTTGGAAAATTCATTCTTTTGGATGTTTGTTTTCTACGTCTATATTTAAAGGCATTTCATGACAGTAAAATTTCAGTTATTATTGATGGTCAAGGACTCTATCCAATGAATAACAACATAATTCTATAGATGATCTGGACATTACTGGAAAAGAAGTTATGAAACATTCTTTCTTTTGGTTTCCCACTTTAAATGGAGTGCTTATTATGTTGAACTTTTAGTGAATAACATCATAATTCTATACATGATCTGGACATCACTGGAAAAGAAGTTATGAAACATTCTCTCTTTTGGTTTCCCACTTTAAATGGAGTGCTTATTTTGTTGAACTTTTAGTTTAGGCATTTTTGTTCTCATTTAAGGAGGCAGGGTTAGATTTCCTTGTTCTCTCCCCTATGAAAGCAGCACGAGGGTTAAAATTTGAAGCCCTGGATATTGCTCAAAATCTATACTGCCCTTAATTCAACATGGCCTTTGGATATGCTCATGCATGATGCGGGCTATTTGGATTTGAACATTGGAGAGCAAAAAAAATGATCAAATAGCTTGGCCACAAGGGTAGGGTTATGAATTGGGAAACAGCTAAAGACAGGGTTTTGATTTGGGAAATAGCTAAAGCCAAGGTTTTGACTTGGGAAACACCTACAACCTTTTAACAAAGGAAAAAAGCTGGCTTCTATACATGCTTACAAATTGACAGCCTGTGTCACTGTTTTCTGTGGTTTTGCTATCAAAATAGGACTAATATTCTAAGAGATTTTTTGGGGTTAATCACAAAAAATCAGCCTTCTGTAGCGTTCTGTTTTCATAATTTGTACAAGAAACAAAATTTTCACATTCATGGTAATAAATTAAAAGGTCACGCTAGGGTTTAAATGTCTTGACCATTATAAGTCTAAATTCCATGGCTCACGGAATCAACAGTGAGTCTGTTGACCATTATATGTCTAAATTCCAGGGCTCACAGAATCAACAGTGGAGCTCTATTGGGTTCAATATTTTTCAACTCACTGTGCTCTATATGTAGATTTTGGCTCATTTCCATTTGTAAAGTTTGAGTAGATTTACTGTGTAAAGATTGACACACAAAAAATTATGGATGATTACCTTGAAGATATAAAAAAGGAACGCTAGTCATTTTAGAGCATATTCATGTGCAGGTTTTGAATTATACTTTGTGAAGATTGAGATTTATAAAACATTATAGATGATTATCTTAATGATATAAAAGAAAGGGATGTTCTCTTTTTAATGCTTGTCTCATTAAAAACGCAGGTTACAGTGCAATTTTTTTTGGCAAGGCAAACAAGAAAGCAATCGATTATGCTTGTAAAGAAAGATTTCATGTCTTGCGTGCTTATTGAGAAAGATTTAATGTCTTGCATGGTTGCTGTGACTTGTAAAATAGGTTCACTAAGGAGATCCACTGAACTTATAAAATTATAGAATTTGGTTTATACTGTGAAGTTATTTCACCTCACTGTTCTTCATATCTAGAATTTGGCTTGGCTGAATTTGGTTCATCTCATCTGTGTAAAATTTGGCTTGACTAATCTTTGTAAATATTGAGATTTATAAAAGGTTCAATCGATTTTTTTATTAATATTAAAAAAAAGGATGTTGCGTTTTTTTAATGCTTGTGCTATTAAAAAAAATGCATATTACATTAGTAGATCCCTTTCTCAGAGCAGACAAGAAAACACTTAGTGCTGATTGCAAAGAAATATGTGTTTTGTATGCAGAAGGGATCTACTGAACTTATATAATTATGGAATTTGATTTATATTTTGTAAAGTTTCTGTAACTCAATTTCCATGTAGAATTGGGCTTGACTTGTCCTTTGTGAAGATCGAAATTTATAAAAAAATTCAAGATGATTACCTTATAGGTATTGAGAACGAGCGTTGCCTTTATAAAATGCTTGCATCATAAAGAAATATACACAGTACATCTGTAGATCCCTTCTCAAGGGAGACAAGAAAACAGTGGGATCTGATTGCAGAGACACACAAATATATTCCTTCAAATGTGAGCTTGTTTCTTTTGCAGCTTTCCATTGTCTGTAAAAATGTGAAGTGACAGCTTGGTAAGGATTCTATCCAATCAATCAATTAACATGGGCACTATAGACTTTATTCTACTATGTGGTCAGAAAATAAATTAACTTTGATTTTGAGTTTGTGACAACCATGGTTCAAATGCTTGTCCCCGCTTATTAGGTGCCCATGTTCTAGAATGGCCTAGAGAATAGGCATTGGTCACCTTTCTACCTCTTTAAGAAAGGAATCTCATTGACCAGGGGAATACCTTTAATTACTTGGGAGTTAACCTGTAAAACTAGATTTTTTTTCTTTGGCTTTGCAAAAGGAGAAAAGGCTGCCAAATCTCAAAGAAACTGTAAGTCGTTCCAATTGCTATTTAAATAGATAGTCCTGATATATAGAGTGGCCTTAAATTCAGGATTCTTTTCATAGCTTCCCACAATTGAAGCTAGTGGTGCAACTAGCTCTATCTTCCGGTTACGAAATTTGAGGGGGAAATTCCAAGTGTCTACTTGTGGGAGTTACTTGCCTGATTAGTGACAAAATTTAGATCTTGTAAATCTGAAAAAGGATCACCTAATTTGATCCATCTTGCTATTAGACTAGGATCGTTGTAACTTAGAAGCACACTGACACCATCCTAGGAAAAGAAATCATAGTACAGTAGAATTGAATGCCTCCACCTGCACATCCAACACTCAGACTGTCGAGGTGAAAAGCTCCACTACTGACTGGGAAAAACGTTCATGCCCGATGGGATGCCAAAAACATTGGAATTCTTCTAACAAATCAAATCCTATATACTTGCAAACTTCCTCTCATCAAGGGACAGAGTAAGTTTCCAGAGGTCTTCAAACTTACTTTATGCTGCTATGATTGAGCTGAGTGAAGGAATGGAGGTGATCCCAAAATCATGGCAATTACAATGTCGCTCAGGTAAGAAATTTTCCTTGTAGACAGAGGCAGGACCTGACCTGAGCTCAAAATCAGGAACTTGCATGTCCCTGTCCTGAAGCTTACTCTGTCCCTATGATGAGGGGAAGCTTGTGAAGTGGGTCAACAGGATTCTATGTTATAATGTAATAGATGAAAACTACTGATACATAGAGCTCGGTATCTTCGAATTTTGCTTTGGTTATGCATGATGGAATTGTGAATTTTACTACAGACTCTATATCAGTTCATTGCCACGCATGGTATCACTGAAATATACTGCAATTCGATTTTCTGAGTGTATTAAACCCCAGTTATGTTCAACCATAGCTCCATCCTTTTTACCCCTTATCAAGTAACATGAATAGTTTCTTGAACTAGAGATAGATTTACAGACATCTTAAAACATCTACTAGATCAGTGTAACGTTATGATTAAAGCATGGATCACAGTGCATCATATATACCTTTTATTTATCCCCAAGACTGATATGATATGACTGAGAAAATAGAATAGAAACTATTTGCTTTTGATTATTAGAACTTACAGCCAAATTTTTCTTCCCTAAAATTGATTTTGTCATTTGTTTGTAGCATAAGTTATAAAGCCACTAATGCCCTAAACTCTGCATATACAGTGCTTGTATACAGTGCTTGTATACTCTGCATATACAGTGCTTGTATACATCAGTTCCTCATTTTCCGAAGAAGTTAGGTAAAAATGTCATAGTGCACAATGAAGCAGTGTCAAGTTAGTGGTTCAAGTCATTAATTGACAAGAGGATGGATCATCTATAGCAAAAATGACAAGAGGAAGGAATCAAAAGCATGGACAACACCATGATTTCTTATGTAAAGGAGACAAATGTGTTGGTTGGTATGGACATATTTTTTATTTGTGTACTTTATAAAACTACAAACTTGTATTTATGTAAGCATTGAAGGTTATAGAGTATGGAGAGGATACATAATGTATTAGTTGGTATGGATGTAATGGTTTATTTGTTTACAAGGAGAAAAAAGAAACTATAGCCTCTAGAAGTGATTCATTATGTCCATCTAAACAAAGATATGATATGCAGATCCATGATGGAAAGATAATAAATTCACACAAGCATCCAATGTATCAAACATTGACACTTGAATATGCAATACGAAGCTTTCAAGTGGTATCAGACCTGGGCATGGGCAAGTTTGTAATCTTCTTCAAAAGTACCAAATCAGGCTTCAAAATTCCAAATAAGGGGTTTGATTTGTGTTTTGTTTGCTTCATGTTTTTAGAACTCATGGGAAAGTTGGTTGTGCAATTGGTAACAGAGTTCATAATTGAAGCATTAGAATAACTAAGAATGCACATTTAAGGTTGACTTGGTTCAAAAGCAACAGGTTCAGAAAACTGCACATCAAGATGCTATGAACCCAAGAACTTCTTTCTTAAACTTGAACACCGTAAATAAAATTAGATTTGTTTTGATCATATAACAGATCTAACATTTGAGAATATACTTGAAGAACAATTTAGGCTGATGTCCAAAACACTAATTCATTCCCAAATTGTGGTGTGTATACAACATTGTTACAGCTTAGTCTGCAGTATTAGACCAATATCCAGGGCTTCAAATTTTAACCCTCGTGCTGCTTTCATAGGGGAGAGAACAAGGAAATCTAACCCTGCCTCCTTAAATGAGAACAAAAATGCCTGAACTAAAAGTTCAACAAAATAAGCACTCCATTTAAAGTGGGAAACCAAAAGAGAGAATGTTTCATAACTTCTTTTCCAGTGATGTCCAGATCATGTATAGAATTATGCTGTTATTCACTAAAAGTTCAACATAATAAGCACTCCATTTAAAGTGGGAAACCAAAAGACAGAATGTTTCATAACTTCTTTTCCAGTAATGTCCAGATCGTCTATAGAATTATGCTGTTATTCATTGGATAGAGTCCTTGACCATCAATAATAACTGAAATTTTACTGTCATGAAATGCCTTTAAATACAAACGTAGAAAACAAACATCCAAAAGAATGAATTTTCCAAAACTGAAGGGTAAAATAATTGGAATTGAATTTTCTAGAAGGTGTAATTTCATTTTGCAAAGCCATCTTTAAGGACTACAATTTGACACTATACATTGTCTTTGTGCAGAACAACTAAAAAGGATTTGAAGATCCACCATTTCAAAGTGGAACAAGATTATTCAATCCATTACATTAACAAAGTTTGAGAATAGTTCAGGTCGGAGACAGTCATGCTACCTATCAAATTCAACGAAAGTGCAACTACTAGTAGAAAATGAAGAGTGGTATTCTTCCATCCATTTTTTCACTTGAATAGAACAAAATGGCTTCCGAAACATCTTTAACACAACTTTGGAGGCCCTTTAACAAAGGATGACCGGACAAAGAGCACTGTACATGCTTGGATACAAAAGAAGAAAACATGATTTCCTTGGCCCGCCCTCCTCATTGATATTGAAATCTGCACGAACTTCCATGTCCCAATTTTGTAGCTCTTGGATGAATAGGGGCACACTAGAAGAATAGAAACGATTATCAGGACAGCGGTGAAGAGCGTTTGTATAGAGTTTGAAGAATAGACCTAGAATTCAATGCAAGGAGACAACTCAAGATAACCGTTTACAATAGTGTCACTACTATTCCAAAATCTCAACTCATATGTTGATGCAAACCTAGCACTCAGTAACCCAAATTTGCTCCGATTGGAAAAGACCCTCTAATGTTGAGCAGTGGCATTTCGAGATTCTGGGGCTTCTAGAAACAGGCCTCTGGTACAAGCTGAACAAAGGTTCTAAGGGCTTCAAATTTACATCTAGTCTGAACAATAGAAGCTCCCCCATGAGGATTATTTACACTATCTTCCACTAGTCTATCCATGGACTTTGTGCCGCTGTCTTCTGCATTACTCACCCTCCTGCTCTGCTCTTTCTCCTTATCATCTTGGCGAACCACAACAGGCCGCCTCACAAAGTCTTCCTTGGATACCCACGTCTCTCTGGAGATCTCCAAAGAAAGCTTCGGCTCACACATCATCAGTAGTAGTGCATTAGGTAATGTTTTCGCAATCTCTGGTTGTGTTCCTGCCTCTGCCTCTCTCTCACTTATCTGGGCTTCCCCTGAGGCTGTGCCTTTCTCTAAACCTCTTTCTGCTTCCATACCTTTTGAGAATAAATTGTGCAATGATTCCTCAATCTCTTCTTCTGTTTCTTCTGAGATTGCATAGGGTATTGCATTCTCAGCCATTAGTTGCCTTTCTGCCTCTATGTCTGCGTCGGCATCGATGGTTTCTTCATAGTTGGAAGGTGTAGAGCAAGCTGATTTTTCCTCTTCGCTCTCCATTCGCATCACACATACTTGAGCTCCATCTTCATCTTCAATCTCAACTTCTTTGCTGCCATTGTCTTCCCCTTCAGATTCCTGTTTCCCATGTTCTTCTATAACAATAGAAGCCATTCCCAAGGGAGCAGACTTACATCGCATGTCCTTACCCAGACGAGGGATTCTCGAAGGCACAAATCTGCATTTCATAAGAAGAAGGGCATTCCTAGGCGAGCAAACCACTTCTTCTTCACTGTAAAGAAGCTTTGTTTCATCTATTGGCTCATAATCTTCCTTCTTCACGCTTAGCCTGTTGACTTCTCTAATGCATGAAACCTCTTCATCTGCTATCCTCTGCTCTGTTTCTTCTATGCCTTCCACTACCTTCTTCTCGTCCTCTTGCAGCACCATGATCGATCGTATTGCTGGGATTTGTTGTGGGCTGTGGAATCGCAGAAACGGGCCAATTCAAACAGAAATGCTCGAGATAGCGCGGGTTGTGGAGCGATCAGACAATTCCGACCGAAATCGGAATAAGGAGCTCCGTGGAACAATACTCCGCCGCTGCAATAGCTTGATCGAGGACTGTCAGAGGATGTTAGGCCCTCCAGCGGCGATGCGCTCCCGATTTTCTGTCAGGGAATGGCAGGGAAGGTCAGAAGTACCAGGGGAGGGTGGTGGAGAAGGAGGGTGGCGAAGCTAGGGACGGTGGCGGAGGGCAGAGACATTCCGGTGGCCGGAGCCGGACGATTTTCCGGTCGATGACGAAAAACGGGCCATTCTACCGCTTAGGTAGACTACTCCAAAAAATTCAATCTTTTGATCTCTACTCAATGTGTACTCCAAGTGCTCATTGATGTCATTATTATAATCCTCCAATTGAGAACCAACAACCCAAATTAGATTCTAATCAATGACTCAAATCATTTGGACTCGATCTTTGTCTTCTTCTAGAAGTTTCAACTTGTTGTGGTGAAAACACAACCCCCCCATTATTGATTTGTTCACTTCAATTAATGGAGACCCTTTCTATAAAATTTTTGGCTAAATGCCTTTTAGGATTTTTATTTAGTTCATTATCCTACGCTTTTGTTAATTTTTCATTTTCTTTGGATTTTTGTTTTGATTGCTTTGTTAGAATCAATTTTTTATAAGATTCCCATTGACATTTGTTTCGCCTCATTTGGTTAACTGGTTTGAAAATGGTACTCCTTTGAAGTTTCGTCATTTATCTAATCTGGGTTAAAATGCATAAAATGTACAACATTGCATTTTGTAAATAAATTAGTTTAATAACGCTTTTATTTCAAATATTAACCCTTAGTGAGTTTTACTAACATTTTTCCATTTTACTTACGCAGCCAAGTCATTAAGCAGCGAGATTTTAGAAATTTACTCCAATTTCTAAATTTATTACTAATCTCGAAAATCTAGAATTTCGAAATGGTTGTAGTTCATTTTTCAATTTATTTTCGAAATGGCTTAATTTAATTTTCATTTTTATAAAGTAACTGTAGTTTATAAAATAACCCTCATTAAAATAAAACAAATAAAAATTAAAATATATAAAAATAATATATATATATATATATATAAAGATCAGATAGATAGACAGTTTTCAAAATGTAACAATATTGGAGGAACTTCGATCTTCCCGATTGCCAATCCCTCGATCATTAAAAGATTTAATACATCGCATCAAGAGTTTTCACTTGATACATTTTTTAAGAACCCGATAATCTTCACTTCCCCGATTGCCGATTGTGACAAGGGATGGGGCATTAACCAAGTCTCGATTATAAGGTTTATGTTATGTTTTCAAACTCATTCCAAACGGAATGAGTTAAAAGTAAGGTGGTAGGTTAGTGTTTTTTTAATAGTTTAAAATATTTAATATATTATATAATTATATATAATATTAATAATTTAAATAAATAAAAAAATATTAATTAGATTACTTATTAATTATTAAATAGTTAGTATTAATTAGTTATAAATAATAATTAGATTAATTTGTTAATTATATTAGTTAATAATAATTTATTAAATGTTTAGTTTAGTTCATAATTAACAATTAAATTAGAATTAATTATTAGATAATTAGAGTCTAATTTAGGATTAAATTTTTAATTAAAAATTTTGTTTTTTAGCCTAGCAACAGATATTCTAGATTTATGTCAGATTTGACTCATCAACTTTGGAAACTCATAGAATGAGTTTTACTAGGCCAAACGAGGCCCAAGATGGCTCGTTGGAAAGATAAAATCAAGGAGAACATTTCTGAGGAGGTTTCACTAATAGATTTGGTCATTAATTGAGTAAAAAATCATGCAGAAGATCAAGCTCCGAATTTCTAAAAAAAAATCAATTTTCTGAGTTATTTCCTGCATTTTCATTTGTCCAAGCCTTTTCTAATTGCAGATCCATTCGTCAATAATATCCTTGGCCAATTAAACCATACTAGGCATCAATAGAGAACTTATATTTTATTTTCAATTATTTATTTAAATAGAATTTGATTAGATTTGTTTTAAATGCCAAAAATGATATTTTGATTTTATTGATTGCATCTTAATTTATTTTGATTTCTTTTTGCAGGAAAACAGTGGAAGAAATATGGAGAAACGGATCTGAGTCAATGAGAATGCTCCAGTAGTTGAAGATTAGAATTTTTGAGCAAATAAAATTGGATTTGACGGATTTACCTTCAACAAACTTTCCTCTCAAGAATTCCTTTGCAAATATTATAAATAATAGATTACAGAATGTAATAAGGGGCTGCTCTCCTCTGCAATTTGGACTTCTAAAAGCACTTTTGTAATAGGAATTTAGAGTTGTAGGAGAGAGGAGAGAAAATATCATATCTAGGGATTATTGAGGTTTTTTCCTTTGTATCTTGAATTATGTATGATGGGCGGAGTTTGCACTTTTGTGACTCTAGTTTTTGAAGGTAGAAGTTCAAGCAATGTAAATAACTGTTGGAGACTGGGGTCAGAGAAATGGATGCGATAAATTGGTATTTCTAATACTACTATTTCAAATATCAGTTTCATTTTTATGATAACAGGAATGTCTCATTTTATTCATGTTTGTGCACTTTTGTCAATATAGGTAATTTGTCTCAATGTTGTTATTATGTATCTCTGTTCTTATGAATTAATTTCTGATTTCTGAGTAATTACTTACTCAGGAATCTGTCTTATAAAATTGATTTATTGAATGGTAATGTGTTGTGAACTATTTCCACATATTATTGTTTAATTATTGGATTTACTGATTTGATAATCAATATCATTTTTGTGAACTACTTCTTGAGTGTTGTTGGTTTATTATTTCAGTTAAGAGGTCTTAATAGGATGTGTTTTGGTATTCATAATGTTAGTTAATTGAACTATTTCATTAACTCAATATTCATTATAAACAAGACATATTTAAAATCCCAATACTTTAAATATCTTGCTCTAGGTTGGGTTAGATCTATATCTGCCTAATTAAGATAGGATTAAGAGTAGTTTAAATTGCTTGCATTATAGAATAAGTTTGCATTTAGAGTAATTTCTACATTCTTTTAAGTCCTCTTCTCAAAGAGGCAAAAATTTAGTTGTGGCTTTGGCTGAACCCAAATCAGCTTAAGGGTCATTCTCTTGCCTGATCAGCAAGAAGAAGTGATCTAATATTCTTGTTTATTGGTAGTTAAAGATACATAATAAACCAATAGCGATAGGGAGAAAGTAACTGGACCTAGTTAAACTAGTCAGAGCCACCACACCAAACAGAAAAAGAGCTGCTTTAAGGTCCGGACTGGGTGGTTATCCCCCATTGTTGTTGCTGCGATTTTTGAGGCATCAACATTTTTGGCTCTAGAAGGAGGGCCTGAGACTTTTTGTCATTTGGAGTCTTTTCAAATTTTAACATTTTATTTAATTACGATGACTCCTCTTAAACTTCCAATTTGGAGTTGTATCCATGGACGTGCATCTTCGAATACTCCACCTAAAGTGGTAAGACTCTTGTCTCAGGTAAAATTTAATGGTAAGAGAAATTCTTCTGCCTTTAATCATGTCCTTCAATTTATTCAAAATGTTTCAAATTATGATTTTCAAGAAATTGATAAAGGCATTTTATGCAAAATTTTTACTCTCACATTTGTGGCAGAAGCCAGAAATTGGTGTAGAACTCTTCCGGTTGCCTCAATCCACAACTGGGATCAATTTGTTACAATTTTCATTTGTAAATTTGACGGCTATGATTATGAATAGGTATGTGATGAAATTGAATATCTACGCAGGTTTGAAAATGAGTTTGTTATTGATTTTAATATTCGATTTCATTTGAATTGTTTAAGATTCAAAATCGAAGATAAACCTACGAAAGAAGAATCACTAGATTGGTTTGAATATATTTGTTCTCTTCCTCCCATTTCCAATCCATATGAAATTAGTTCAAGCTTTGTTTCATCCCCTTCCAACATAAATGAGAATTCCAATTTGGATGTGCAAATAAATTGTGATGAAGAGGTTTCACAAAGCTTAGAAAATATTTCTATTCAAATGCAAGAAGGCAACAAGAACAATTTTACAGAAAAGGCTGCATTGGAATCTGAAAATTACTCTGCATTAAATTCAGAAAATCAAATTGGAAATCAGCAAGTACAAGCAGCAATCAAAGTAAATAATAATATGCAAACTGCTGTACGAATTTCTGAATTTTTCCACGATGAACAAATGCCGAAATCAGAACACCAAAGCAGCCTTTTTCAAAAAAGCATGAGTACTCAAAGGAGTGATCTAGAACCTGAAATTTACAATGAGCATAATGTACGAGAGTTCTCAAACCGAGACATTTTTAATTGCATTATTTCAGATTCATATTTTTCCCTTTATCTTGATATTTTTAATGATGGTAAGTTTTCTTCTCTTGGTATTAATGATGTTTTAGAAGATAAAGAGGATGATCTAAATGACATACTGATAAATTTTTATCAAGATAGAGAAACAATAGATCATTCTTTTGCCATTAATGAACATGAAATTTTTGTTCCTCCTTGTTTTGGTATATTGGATGAGATCAAAGGGAATACTGGAGAATCTTGCGAAGTCGTTTATGATAATTACTCTGACATGGAAGATGTTGATTTCTATTCTTCTCAAGTGAATCTTCATGATAAAATTCAGATAACATCTGAGAATAAGGAACGCTTCAATTAGAAATTATCCCAACCAATCCTAATTTTAGAGCAGCAAATTTTCTTCATGATTTCACTATTCAAGAAAACATTCTAATTTATGATTCATATCATGATCAAGCTCTCATTCTTTCTCATAATCATAATTCGATTTCTAATTCACAAGTTGGAATTGACAATTAATTAAATTTCATAATTCTAGCCAATCTTTGTGAAAAAAGAAATTATTTCAAAATGATCCCAATTGTGCTATAACATTAGTTGTACAAATAGTGATTTCATTTTATTTTTGTTTCTTCACTTATTTTGTTTAAAATCATATTTATTTTCAGATTTTTGATACATTACGCTGACATATTGAGCACTTTACTATCAAACATTCAATTGATGGATTGCCCTGTTGGAAAATTGAAGTTTCACATTATAATCATGAACACCAAAAACTATTAATATTTCAATTTCAATCAATGTTAATGTTTTATCAAAAGTTTCTATCTTCTCAAAGGCAATGTCAACAAGAGAATGTATTTTTACAATCTGGCCAACAATCCAATTCAGTTAATAATTTTCCATTTTATTTGAAAGATTTCCATCCATTTTTCATTAGCTTATTTGAAAACTATTTAGAAAATTTTCTTTTAAAGAAGATTGTTAATAATTTAATATTTGTACATAACATTAACAATTTTTTCCAGACCTTTGAATTTAAAAGCTCATCTTCACAATCTGACCTGTTATCTCTTTCTTTGAACATTTCTCAATCCCTAATAGAAATCCATCCAGATTTCTATGATCCAATTGGTATTCAATTGGAAAGGAAATTTCAAGAGAAGGAGATTTTAATTAAGTTGCTAACAATAACTGTGAATTCTATTTACAGATTTATCTTCTTTAGTTTAGTTAGATTTGTATTTTTATTACTAACATTTAAATTGTACATACATGCATGAATTAAAATGAGAAAATGGTTACACTGGAAATATGACTATACCTAGTCATTTTCATGTATATGGTTAGAATAGGAGTAGAATTAATTTAGTTAGTTTGTTTTATGTATTTAATTTGTTTTTAATAGTTGTGAAGATTAAAAAATAAAACAAAACAATTAACCCTTCTCATACATGTTCAGTGAAAACATTTTCTTCCTATCAGAAAGTTTTAATTCTTGCTTTCATTTGTAAATTTCTTACAACAATACCTCTACTCTGCTTATTTTGAATAATGTCTTGATTAAATTCAATTAAGGTTGCACTTGGCATCGATCGCCTCAAAGCGACTTTTCTTCATTTTGAGATTTTATTCTAAGATTTTCTTTTGAAATTTATATGATAAAGGTTTTGAGGATATAAAAGCTTCATGATCCCATTATCCCATGAAATGTATGATTGTCTATGATAACCTTAATTCTAATTCAATCATTATTAGTCAGTCTAACCTTTCGCGGTAATCATATGAAATTCATATTATCTTCCTCGAAATTTGCTAAGGATGTCCATTCTGCTGTTTGCACACATCCAAATCTGTTTTGATATTTTTTTACAATTAGTGGCTTCATCCAATTCAGGTCTTTAGTTTATTATCTGATGTTGTAATACACATCATATTTATTTACTAAAGGCATTATTGAACAGTCACTATAACAATACAAATTCTTCTCAAGTTATTCGGAATAAGCAGAGATAATAAAATGTTGTTTCAATTCAAAAAAGAAGACTATTTTCATATTTATTTCTGGTAAATTTTATAGTTCCTGAACATGAATAAACATATTTTATGTAGGTTGATTGCACACTCCGATTTAGAATAAATGATGAGATGATTTTGAACAAAGGCAAAATTTTGATAAATCGAAGGAAGGATTTGAAGATTCATGAGGTAAAATCTACAAACAATTTCCTTCTAGGTACTCATTTACAAGTTCATTTTCATCTATTATTAGTTTCTCTTTTCCTTAGTTTATTTTTGATTCTTGTTCTATTTCATTTACAGGTTTTCATTTGTTTTCAAAACTTGAAGTAAACAACAAACCCATTTCAAATTTACAACAGGTTCAGGGAAATTTTATTTGTGATTCATTAGAATTTGAGCATTTTTAACTTTGCTTTCAACCATCAGAAAACCCAATTGAAATTTCAAGCAATATCATAGGATTCAACTTGATTTTCATATTGCTGATACTTCAGTGAAAATATTCGCAATACTACCATCCCACTCATCTTCGTTAATAATTTCATTCCGATATCATATCATCCACTTCACAACCATTTGTACTGATATATTTCATCGAAAATAGCTTTTAGCATTTTTGATAACAAATTGTTTATAAAATATCTCCGATGTATTACCTCGCTCATATGAATTATCGCATTTCACATATCGGAGGTTTGCAGTTGAATACTTCCATTATCATGAATTGCCAATCTCCGATAAATGACTTTATCGATATTGCGATGACCACATAATTCTGGATCCGATATGAAATTCAAATCAAGTTTATAAAATATCGCACCCATTTAATTGCAATAAAAGTAGGGGCATAATTTTAAAGGGCTGATATCTCGGATCCGATATGTTATTAAAATCCCATCATAAAGTTATCAGGTCCACTCTTCATCGCATATCGGCGTATCAAGAAGTGTTACATCATGTGCTTAAAATTGCCAATCGCCGATTAGCCACGTCATTCGTCGCATATCGGCATCGCAAGAATCATATTATGTTTCATTCAGTACTTAAAGTTTGCCGATCGCTGATGAGCTGCGACATCCATTGCATCGCCGATATTGGTATTTCCAACATGATTATGCTTCGATATTCCGATATGCTGATATCACAATCACTTCATCACATTTTCATTCATGGCCATACCACTATTTCGAATCCGCAATGTACAATGTGTGATGTGCAAAGTATAAATCGCAAGCTGCACTGTGTGATGTGCGATGTGCGATTTGTGACATCACTGTCTCCGATCTTAAATATAACATTTCTTCAATGGTATGATGCATATGTTCTCATCGCATGTTCTTAATCGCCAATTTTCCATTGCAATCTCCGATGCGATAGCTTCCAATGCATGCCTCTAAGCCATTAACATTGAATCAATATATGGCATAGCAAAAAAGGTGAAGTCTTGCAAATTAAACTTGAAGCATGGTGAAGAAACATGTTATGCGAATCATCCGATATGAAAATATGTTATTTTAAAAGCAAGCTTGGATAATCACTATGGTAAGAAAGCAGTCAATCATCGATTTGCAACATATTCAAATCATTTCAATTTCTCATACATTTCAGTTTTAAATATATAATTCCATAGTTTAAGAAGAAATTCAAGACCTCTCTATCTTCATATTTAAATTTTATTATCTTAGATTCGGTCTTGATTCTGGACAATTTATAAAATCATGGAGTTTATATGAAACTTATAATATTTTGAGAAACATTCGTTACTGTAAATTCTCATTCTCATTTCTGATGCATTTCTTTTAATTTCAATTCCCTTGAGCACTAAGCATTCCATTTTTATATTTTACTGCTTGCTTTAGTTTAAATAAAATAAATAATGATTTTGGGTTATAGAATTTTGGTTAGTTTGACTTCTTCATGTTTTTAATGTTAATTAAAACAACAAGTCAACTAGTTTGGAAAAACTGATACCTTTCAGGTAAGATCAAAAGCAATTATCCAATGGTAAGATTCATATACCCACTTTAATTAATTACCATTTTGTTAATTTAGTTTCATTTTTGTTTTCTTATTATGCTGATATAAAAATCTGTTTTGCAGTTCTTCATAAAAGCTTCCAATCCTTCGCTAGATCATATTTTCGAAGTCCATACTCTTCTCCTAGCTTTTTTTCAAGAAGCAACGATAATCTTCTTTGAAATAGCTACACCAGGAAGTTTCTGAACCTTTAGTTTGTTTCTTTAAGCATTTATTTTATTAGAAAATAATTAAGATGATGCTTTGAAACACGAAGATTGATATCAGACAGAAAGTTTTCATCGTGGCTGAATTTTATCGTCGTTGCTATCCAAAAAACCTAAAACACTTACAACCCTGCAAGGTATGATTTTTTTAAATCTCGACATAAGAAGGAATGATTACACGATTATTTTCTTTTTTCTTCATATTGTTGAGACATTGGTATAAACATTCTTGTTGGAGTTTATCTTTCGAAACTTGGATTTTCCTTTCATTTTTCAAATTTCTTCATCTTTATTTTTGTTTGTTGATTTCTTTTTCACTTTGGCTTAAGAATTCTTTTCCTTAGGTTTTCAATTTTGATTTTGGTGACTTTGCCATGATTTATATGGAAGACCTACTTGTTACCTAACAATGGTCAGCATACATGGAGAAAAATTGTTAATAATCACTTATTAGTTTTTTCTTAAATCTCCTAGTAAAGTTTGATTTTCTTATTATAAAGGTACACATATTTAAGGAAGAGATTACCAATCAAGAGAAGTTGGCAAAGTATCATAAAATTTGAAGAAATTTCTTTTCATCAAATTGTAAACATTTTGAGATTTCAATATTTTATTAAAATCTTTCAAAGTTCTATTATCAATCAAGAAAAATTATTTTTAACCAAGTAAAGACACTTTACAACAAAACATTTTTAACTCTGAAATTTTCATTCTTAACCCTTAAGGAGTCAATGATTCTCCCTGTCCCAAAGAGTCTTATTTTTCTAGAGTATAATCCAGAAATATATTTAAACTTAAACGATAAGAGGTCTCATCATGAACCTGCTTACCATGATCATAGGGAAAAAATAGGCTGACATTACCAACACTGCTAAACAAACCAGGGTAATGGCTTATGATTGCAAACAACTATAAGACAAGGGGTCTCATAACGAGCCAACTTGTTTAGTCTAATTATAACCAGTGAATGGCATTGTCAACTATCTGGCTACCAAACTAGGATAATGGCTTTTAAGAACTAAAAAATAAAAAAATAAACATATATAATGGATTTATCTCTAGGTCAATAATTCTTAAAAAGATGAGATTCTGAATTATTGATGATTAAAAGGTAACGCTGTCGAGACTATAGATGTTTGCTAGCAGCAGTGGCTCTACCTGTGACAAATGAGTATATTTTAAAAGCTAAGCTGTAAAGTGACCCCTGCTTTATCTCTACAACTAATTAAGGACTGATATAGAGTTTTGAAATATTTTAATTTATGAGGAATTTTAAGAAAAATTAATGAACCTAGTCGAGCATTTCAAACATAATTCTATATTCTTTAACTATTTTTACTTGAATTTTGGGGAAACATCATTCATATCAAACATAGATAACTGGTTCTTCTCCCGTGTGTCGCCATTGTTGTGGTGAAAACACAACCCCCTCATTATTGATTTGTTCACTTCAATTAATGGGGACCCTTTCTATAATTTTTTTGGCTAAACGTCTTTTAGGATTTTTATTTAGTTCATTATTCTATGCTTTTGTTAATTTTTCATTTTCTTTGGATTTTTGTTTTGATTGCTTTGTTAGAATCAATTTTTTATAAGCTTCCCATTGACATTTGTTTCGCCTCCTTTGGTCAATTGGTTTGAAAATGGGACTCCTTTTAAGTCTCGTTATTTATCTAGCCCGGGTTAAAAATGCATAAAATATACAATATTGCATTTTGTAAATAAATTAGTTCAATAGCGCATTTATTTCAAATATTAACTCCTAGTGAGTTTTACTAACATTTTTCCATTTTTACTTATGCAGCCAAATCATTAAGCAGCGAGATTTTATAAATTTATTCCAATTTCCAAATTTATTAGTAATCTCGAAAACCCAGAATTTCGAAGTGGCCGTAGTTTATTTTTTCACTTATTTTCGAAGTGGTTGTAGTTTAATTTTCATTTTTATTAAAGTGGTTGTAGTTTATAAAATAAACCTCATTAAAATAACACACACTCTCTCTCTCTCTATATATATATATATATTATATATACGATCAGATCGAGGGTTTTCAAAATGTAACAATATTGGAGGACCTTTGATCTTCCCGATTGCCGATCCCCCGATCATTGAAAGGTTCAATGCATCGCATCAGAAGTTTTCACTTGATATTTTTTTAAGAACCCTGATAATATTCACTTTCCCAATTGCCAATTGCGAAAAGGCATGGGGCATTAACCAATTCTCGATTATAAGGTTTATGTTATGTTTTCAAACTCATTCGAATGAGTTAAAAGTAGGGTGGTAGGTTCGTTTAATTTTTTTAATAGTTTAAAATATTTAATATTTAATATATTACATTAATTAATATATAATATTTAATTAAAATTAAATTAAAATATTATTTAGATTATATTAATTAGTTATAAATGTTTAGTATAATTAATTTATAAATAAATTAATTTATTAATTAATTAATAATTTGTTAATTAATTGTTAATAAACAATTTATTAAATGATTAGTTTAGTTCATAATTAACAATTAAATTAGAATTAATTAATAGATAATTAAAGTCTAATTTAAGATTAGATTTTTAATTAAAAATTTTGATTTTTCGCCGAGCAACAGAAATTCTAGATTTATGCTAGATTTGACTCATCAAGTTTGGAAGCTCATAAAATGAGTTTTACTTGGCCAAATGAGGCCCAAGATGGCTCGTTGGAAAGATAAAATCAAGGAGAACATTTTTGAGTAGGTTTTACTAATAGATTTGGTCATTAATTGGGTCAAAAATCATGTAGAAGATTAAGCTATAAATTTCTAAAACAAAATCATTTTTCTGAGTTATTTTCTGTATTTTCATTTGTCCAAGCCTTTTCTAATTGCAAATCCATTCGTCAATAATATCCTTGGCTAATTAAACCATACCAAGCATCAATAGAGAGCTTATATTTTATTTTCAATTATTTATTTAAATAGAATTTGATTGGATTTGTTTTAAATGCCAGAAATGATATTTTGATTTTATTGATTGCATCTTAATTTATTTTGATTTCTTTTTGCAGGAAAACAATGGAAGAAATATGGAGAAAAGGATCTCAGCAAATGAGAATACTCCAACAATTGAAGATTAGAATTTTTTAGCAAATACAATTGGATTTGACAGATTTACCTTCAACAAACTTTCCTCTCAAAAATTCCTTTGCAAATATTATAAATAATAGATTGTAGAATGTAATAAGGGGCTGCTCTCCTCTGCAATTTTGGACTTCTAAAAGCACTTCTATAATAGGAATTTAGAGTTGTAGGAGAGAGGAGAGAAAATCTCAGATCTGGGGATTATTGAGGTTTTTTCCTTTGTATCTTGAATTATGTATGATGGACGAAGTTTGCACTATTGTGACTCTAGTTTTTTAAGTCAAAAGTTCAAGGAATGTAAAGGATTGTTGGAGACCGGGGTCGGAGAAATGGATGCGATAAATTGGTATTTCTAATACTACTATTTCAAATATCAATTTCATTTTTATGATAATAGGAATGTCTCATTTTATTCATGTTTGTGCACTTTTGTCAATACGGGTAATTTGTCCCAATGTTGTTATTATGTATCTCTGTTATTATGAATAATTTCTGATTTATGAGTAACTATTTACTTAGAAATCTGCCTTATAAAACTGATTTATTGAATGGTAATGTGTTGTGAACTATTTCCACATATTATTGTTTAATTATTGGATTTACTGATTTGATAATCAATATCATTTTTGTGAACTACTTCTTGTGTGTTGTTGGTTTATTATTTCAGTTAAGAGATCTATCTCAATAGGATGTGTTTTGGTATTCATAATGTCAATTAATTGAACTATTTCATTTACTCAATATTCATTATAAACAAGACATATTTAAAATCCCAATACTTTAATTATCTTGCTCTTGGTTGGGTTAGATCTATATCTGCCTAATTAAGATAGGATTAAGATTAGTTTAATTTGCTTGCATTATAGAATAAGTTTGCATTTAGAGTAATTTTTACATTCTTTTAAGTCCTCTTCTCAAAGAGGCAAAACTTTAGTTGTGGCTTGGCTGAACCCAAATCAGCTTAAGGGTCATTCTCTTGCCTGATCAACAAGAAGAAGTGATCTGATATTCCTGTCTATTGGTAGTTAAAGATACATAATAAACCAATAGCGATAGGGAGAAGGTATCTGGACCTAGTTAAACCAGTCGGAGCCACCACACCAAACGGAAAAGGAGCTGCTTTAAGGTCCAGACCGGGTGGTTATCCCCCATTGTTGTTGCAACGATTTTCGAGGCATCAACACAACCACAATTAGATTAATACCCTTTAATTATTTTAATTTCCTAAGTTTAGACTTAGGCACTCATTAAAAGTAATTAATTATTTTAATAAAACTGTCTCCGGGTCGAATTTCCCTAAACGATTTCTGGGTATTGGAGAATGCATGTGTCTAAGCCTCCCTACAAATTTTGATACTTAAAGCACATTCGATGCTACCATAAATCAACACAACAAGATTTAACTAATTGCCCAAAGCATCAAAAACTTAATCGATTTACCACATCAATTATTTCATTAACAACTAGCTCCACTGGTTAATGGCTTGACCAGATCCACGTGTTCAATGCATTCCACAACCATGCAAAGCTAGTAGCGCTTCCACTAACACCACGCCTTTTTGAAAGATTTGGACTAGACCAATCACTAAACTAATAACATAATTAATTATGCGATCACATGCTTTGGGATCAATTCAACATTACTTGGATCATATTTTTTTAGTGTTCCACTAGTAACAACAATTAGTGTGTGCATGAGGCTAGACCAATGATTACTTCAATAATAAATGAAATTTACACAATGATAACCAAATCAAAGCATTTATATCTAATTTGATGATCAATTTGGGCAAAAATATTGTGCCAAGAACTTCACCATGTTGACACATACATTGTAGACCAGATCAACATAAATATTTTATTCATTCCATAACATGGCCTCTTTTCTTGAATGTAGACACATTTGTATGAAAACATTACATAGCATTGTCCAGCTTCAACTTGTAAGTGTTAACCTCAACCATTACTACAAATTCAACACTTCAATGCATTCAGACCAAATTACATTAAAACTCTAAAGATCAAGTCAAACCATATTACTTCAATCATTCCACAAGTGCATACACATTGCTAAAGATGAGGTCAAGGCAGACCAATTACTACAATACCATGAGAAAATCACTATTTATAAGCTCATAAAATTCTTTATGTGCTGAATTGAGATATTAAAAATGTTTGTTAGATTTTCATAAGACAAACTATGTATTCTTTGAACCAATTCAGTGCATTCAAGCATCCAACTTGAATTTGCACTTCCTATTCAAACCTCAGTATGGTAATTTTTTTTTAATAAAATTTTTCTCAACAATAATAATAAAACCAATCCATGTACTATTTCAATGCATATGCATTTTGTGTTCTAGTTTCCTTCGGATCACTAACCATTCCTTATTTCGATTTCAATACAAGTACATAGATTCAATTTACCCTTGATCTTTGCAACAATGCACTGGTGTATGCAAATAAAAATTGAATCATATGTGTTGAACCGGTAAATCCCCTCTGCGGACAAGAGGCGATCCCACTAGCCCAACTCGGGTCTAGCAACAATCACACACGCTACACGCAGGTTCCTAATTGCATAAATCAAAAGATCAATTAGAATGATCTACCTGGAATCCAACGCTATTTGTTGTAGAAGAAACGCCGCTCCCGTCCTCTAGCTTTGGCTGGTCACAATCCTTACGCTCCACGTAAACGGACACCTGCGTAAGCAAAGAATGATACAAACACAAGTGTAAAATCCAGTACATGCAATTATATATCGGTCAGACAAGATATAACTCAAATATCATCAGAAGACACATGAGTGGAACCATAATGATAGTCGTTCATTATTCAATAATAGAAGAGAAAGATTACAACCAAAGAGGCCTGACGTTGAACCTCCTCTGACTGGGTCGGCAGCTAAACACGCCTTGCAAAGTGACCTCTTCTCTCTCAATATTTTGGCAGCATAACTCCTCTATCACTCTCAATTCTCACTATCAATCCAGCATAATCTCAGCACTCACCTTAGCTCTTGCAAAACTAGTTGGTTCAATGCAGGGTGACAATCATTTATATATGGAGGAGGAGAAGTATGCATTGTATCTGGACACCTACTGAGGATTTAGCATTGTCCCAGAATAGCCACTGAACTTGGTTGTCATGGATGAAAAGATGACACTCGACCACTTCCATGAGATTTTTCCCCAGAGAACTGCATGAACAAAGAAGGCAAAAACACTTCAGTGCGCGCTGGTTAAAAATCATAACCAAATTTAGGTGGTGCGGGCTTTGCTCTATGACAGAGCGTCCATGGGCGCGCCCTCTTTGGAGGAACTGAGCCATTGGCGTGGGTAAGACACTGTGGACCCGCGCTAATGGAAAAAGGGCACTTTTTAGGGCTAATCTTCAAAAGGTGTCTTTAGGGATTTTGAAGTTCATACTTAGGAGAATCCAATGCAAGTGTTTTTAAGTTGTGTCACTGATCACAGGTCCATAAATGTGTCCTACAGTGTGCGAAAGCAAGGGTAACAAGGACGGTGACCAACGGTGACAAATTACTGCGTAACACTAGTTGTCCTCAGGCAATTCCCAAGCCACCAACACTATGGATAGCAGAAGCCATGCATAGTGGAAGGTCTTCCCCTATTCCTGTGCCTCGTAGAAATTCTCTAGGAACTCCTTGCACAAGTACTCTCACCAGTTAAACTGGACCCCCTCCGTGCACTGCACGGCAAGTGCTATGATCGGTGCGGGCACCTCATTCGTATGGCACTTCCGCATAACCTTGCTAGCCAGTATTTTGGTGGCAACTTTGACTACCTTATTGTTGATACTGGAGATCATGTACCCTCTCTTCTTCTTCTCCATCTTGAATTTTTCTTTCATGGCCTTCGTGATGGCTAGGTCGGTGCTCTTATCCTCCGAAATATCTAGTGGGTCCTCCCCCTGACAAGGGAGTTGGGTAATTATATGAATTAGGTGGTCCATGACGGGGATGGGCTCCTCCAGCCACAAGCACCCATCATGCACCAAGCAGAGCAGCTACCTGATGACAAAGATAGTTACTAGGGCGTGATGGTAATGCGGCACCCGGAGTAGGTTTAACAACCCTTATTTCTCTACTCTGTGCAACCACTTGTGCAGCTCCAACTCTATGACTCCCACCACAGTGTTTTGCTTCAACCTCATGAGCTATGTGGTTACTAAGTGTGGGAATTTCTCGTGGTCTGCGAGATCCCAATATTCAAACTTGAGATCCGGCACCCGTCCCAAGTGCGCTCCTTCAAAAACAATATCATCGGGTAGCAGCGGAGTTTGTAGAGAGCTCTTCCTCTCATCTAGGTCCTTAGGAACTTTTGCCTTCCCCTTCCATGAAGGAACATACGCAGGCAGCTTGGTTAGAGGGTCCACGCCCTCCATTTCCACCTCCATGTCTTTGTCTTCCTCCTATTCTATCAGGATGTCCTCAAGGTCTTCCTCCTCCTCATCAGTTTCCAGATTAACTGCTTTCCCCTTTTCTTCCATGGTCAGTTTAGTTCGTAGCAGGTTTGTAGGGGACACGTCACCAGAACCATGGGCTGCTTATCTTTCTTGGGTCTTGGCGTGCGTGGTGATTTAGGGATTTCTACAACTATGCCGACGCTTTCTGGGGCATCTCCTATCGTCATGGCTTGCGCAGCCTCTTCAACAGTCATCTCGTCGATATCCATTGCTTCCTCTGGCGTGGTCATGCTACTGTTCCACAAATCTCTCAATGGTTCAGGTAGATGCTCAAATAATGCCTTTGAGTTCAAAGAATCAAATAGATCAAAATTACTGCATCTCAGGATGCACAATGGCTCAATTGTCAAATGGCCAAGTGTTGTTTGCTGGGTAGTCCTTTGTAATTTATAGTGCCTTTTGAATTCAAATTCGATCATTCCACCCAAATCCGGTCCATTAATGCTCTCCTGGTGGTATATTTTCCCAAATCTAGCCCATAAAGCTTGTCGCCCACTCCATTTGGTCTCAAACCAAGCATCACATCGTGAATAGTGACTATAACGGTCACTTTCCAGTCAACCTGTGCAGCAAAGCAGCTACCCTTGCATTGTCACAGATCTTGTGACACTTCACTCCTACGCACATTCCTATCATCCCGCAGATCTCAGGCATAGTAGTTTATGGTCCCGCGCCTCCTTTCAATTTCCTAGAGCATTAAGACTGTGCTCCCTGCGGCTAGTCATATGGGAAGAGTTCGCCATTTAACTTTGCTACCGGTTTCTTTTCCTCGGAAGAGTCTGCCATTTGACTTCACCACCGTTTTGTCCAATAGAAGGCATCAAACTAATCAACTCATGGTAGTAGTCCCCAAATTCATCAACGTAATCGTGCGCATCCTATTTTACCACCACAGTTTTTTTCAAGAAAGTCCTTCTGTATTCCTTCCTCATGCTTCTTGACTTTTGCTTCCGCCATGGTGCTTTTCTCCCTCAACCGAACTCTTTCATTCATGTGTTCTTGGAGCCTAATATTACCCTGCTAGATCTCTTCATCAGGTCCCAAGCGTTCTTCAAGTTCTTCCAACTACGCGATCCCTTCTTCCAAGGCTCCACGATCTGTTATATCCATGGGCGCTACTATGCGCGGACTATGCATGATATACTCCATCGGCATTACAACATTTGCTCCATACCTCAGCCCAGAAGGTGTTTGTTCCATCAGTATCTTGTATGTTTTCCTATAAGCCCATAAAACCACTGGTACGTGCAAGTCCCAATCATTTCGCTGCGCACTACATACCTTGTTCAGTGCTTTGCACACTTCGTTAAATGCTTTTGTTTGGATAACCTTCCGTGCGATTGTTCTCTCCACACTTTATCGTTGCAACTCGAGGATATGTTTACGCATTTCCCCCCCCCCCCCCCCCCCCCCCCCCCCCCGCCAACACATGCTTATTGACCGTATTTCCCAACGTAAATTTCATGTGCATCCGTGCAGGTTGTTTGTCACCTTCTTGTACCCACCTGGATAGATGCGAGTGCAGACCATCCCGTCCATTGTATTTATAGGCTAATCACACCCTACGCTTTCCAAACCGTGTGCACATCATCCTCCTACATGTGCTCCAGTCTTCAAAGCTTCCTATTGGGCGTGGAATCAGCCCAAGGCATGTTTTGGGGCTTAAAGCCCAAGTTTTGACTAAGTCCATTGTAAAGAGTCTGTGAATTGTGGCGCGGAGCACGAAGTCATAATAGAGTCTTAGGGTTGTCTACCCTTGTTTTGGTAATGTAATGTCGGCTTGAAAGATCTGCCCATGGTTCGTGGACCATGGGATTGTATAAATAGAGCGAGGCTCTAAGTATAAAGATAGAATATAATAATATGATGGATTGATTAAGAAGGAATAGAAGCATTCATTCAAAGTCTAAGTTGTGTCTTTGGGTCGTAGAGTAGGAGACGGCTCTGCAGCTAAGTACGTAGAGGCCTAAAGTCTGCAGCTGAGTGTGTGGACCCCTGCAGCTGAGTGCACAGGGTAGGTTGAGTCTATAACCATTGGGAGAATTAACAAAAGATAAGTTTTACCATATTTTTGTGTATCTTTTCCTGTTTTATGTATTATTGGGTATGAATTGCAAGTTTATTATTTATTTACTGCAAACTCATATGAATGGGATAAATGAGTAAATATAATATAAGGCGTCTGTTATGTGGAGATAACTAACTGTTATAAGAAGATAAATAAGATCTCGGGTGTGACTTAGGGAAAGAGTATAGACTGCTGCTCCAGCAGCATGAAAGCCCCACAGACCCTGGTTAGGGCTGCGCAAAGGAAAATATATCAGGGCACGAAGGGCAGGGAAGTGTGAGAAGTAACCTGCATGAAGGGATTCACATCTAGACCAAATCAACACTTCAGACATCTCAAAGGTGTAGAAACCTAGTTCCAACACCCCCCATACTACTTCAGGTGAGACCTCAGTCTGTGCTCCGCAAACTGTTGCCGAAAGGGCCAATAGCACATGGATTTGTTTGGCTAATTAACTCCAAACCTAGGTCAAGCCCCACCATTCCAACACTTCCTATGTACGTACCCCACCACCTTGCGGGCGTAGCGCGCAGTACCCAATTCAAGGCTTGGAAACATTGCTTTTCCGGCACCTCCTTTTCAAATTTGTCCAAGAAAGCATCTACCTCGCTTAATAAATCATAAGTAGGAAAATCTCTCACTTTTGTTGATATGCATCACAGTGACCTTGTCATCATATTGCAATTAAGCGTGGTTACCTCGTGTAACCAGTTCTACCATCGCTCTATCTCCTCATCAGAATCTGACGTACAAGAGCTTTCGCACTCCCATGAGATCTGTCCATCCGCAGTGGGATTTACCCAATCTTTCTCTTGCGTGGTTATTTTGTAGATGCAGTCCAAATCGTCGTCACTTTCATAGTCACACATCGGCTCTGTGTAGCGCAATCTCTCAGCAGGGTCTAAGGGTATAACTACACGCAGAGACTTCTTCTCAAAAATCATCTTGCACTTCTTCAGATTAATCACCCCGTTCATGTCAGTGGGCCAATCAATTCCTAAGAGCGTGGGGTAGGGATTGTTGTCATCAACAATCTCTATCACCTCAAAGTCCACTAGTGCGCTTGCTCCCTCAATATCCACTATGATTCCCTGCGATCACCCCAAGTGTATTATCTTCTGTTGGTTCACCATTCGTAGTTGAATAGGAGACCATTACAGCTTAGGCCTCCCCATGTGCTCCCTTGTCTGCTTCGGGAGAATGTTCGCATCCGATCCTAAGTCCAGAATTACTTGGTCCATCTCATATTCTCTAATCTGCGCAGTTAGCCTCATTTCTCTCCTTGTCCTATTCTTGTGTTTTCCAATCTTCCGGACTACGCGCGATTCTCCTAGCGCGGTCCCAGCGCATCTATTAATGAGTTCCTGCAATCCTTTTACAGCCTTACTGTCGTGTAGTAACTTCATGCATGTTTCCAGGAATGTCGTAAGCATAGATGGGAACATTTCCAGCTCTGGTCTATATTTGCTTCCTGAAGTGGAGGCATCAATGAAGCTTTTCTTAGCTTCCATGAAGGTTTCCTTAGCGTGCTCCAAATCAAACTCTGCTTCCTTTGTCAGAGCCTTTCAAACCCAAGTATTATCTTCAGGTTGTTTGCCTTTATCATCTCCCATCATGATTCCACTTCTGAGCACAATGTTCACACTTTTATCTTCCTCGCATGGCTCAGGCCTCATCCTCTACAGGTTCTGAGGCGGGGGAGGCAGTAGCGCTCCCTTGTCGCGTATCCTAGCTATCAGTGTAGGACAATGCTCTGTCTCATGATCAAACAAGATACAATATAGACATGATGGACGCGTTGGATTTGTAAAATCACAAGCATAATGTCATGGCCCTCTGCAATTGTAGCATATCAACTGTCTGTGACCTCTTCCAGGTCCTCCTCCACCTCGGCCTCGTCTGTGCCGCTGAAATCTGGTTTGCACCACTCCTGCATTCAGGTGTAGGGGCTGTGATTCGGCTTAAAATCTGTAGGTGGGAGTTCTATCGATCATTAACTCATAGCTTCTACAAGTGTGCTCATCGTGTCCCACTGATCTACAAAATTTACAGAACAATTGCTACGAATTTTGATTATGTTTCTGTAACAAATGGCAGTTGTCTGTAGCGCGTGTCCCTCCTATTTGAAAAATCCTGCACCATAAAGCAGGTTTTGCGCTAGGTCTTGCTTGTGCCTTCGGTCTTAACAGCATCGGTCCTCCTCCTACGAGGTAATTTGTGAACACCAGGAAGTGGTCCTTATCATGACCCTGACCCTTGCATTTTATGCACCACACCTCTTCATGCACTTCTGGTCGAGCTATCCTATCTTGTTTCAGACTCTGCGTCTCAAGGCATAAGTTTTTAAACTACGCATGGATCTGTTGAACTTCCAAGTTAGGATCTTGCATTGGGGTCTCATGCAGTCTCATCACGATCTCCAAGGCTTCTGCCTGAGTGGTTAACCTCTGTTGTGACAGCACGTTCCTCAAATGCGGCGTTAGCGATGCCACAAACCATTCATGGTGCTTGTTGGGCCTTGAAATTGTCATTCACTTCCATTACATTTTCACTTATATTTCCATATTGCCACCTTCACTCCACCTCTATTTCATTACATTTACCTTACCATTATCATTATTGGGTCCCATTTACGTTTTTCCAAATTTTATTAATTCTTAGCATTTTTAAGTGAATTTATGGTTAAAAATTAGAAAATAATTTGCATATGCTTATACCTAACAAGTGGGATGAGATTCTTGACATATGTAGGTCAAAAGGAAGCTTCTAAAAGACCCTTATGTGGCCTCCCAAAACCAAATTCGAATTTGAGTGGAGAAGATCATGGGATCATCAGGATATGTGTCTTATCATTTCCTATTTCTATTGAAACTCTAAGAAGACATGTGTCTTATCATTTCTTATTTTGATTGTAACTCTATAGATAGAGGGAGAGATTCATGGACTCTCATTAATGAGACAACTTCTCATCTTTTTGTATAAATAGGGGAAGTTTTCTCCTATCATTTTAGGTGTGAAAAGTTGAGGAAATGCTCTTGTTTTGAATATAGAATTTGGATTTGGCACCATGCTCATGAGTGATGTTCACTTTGATTTGGTTATGCTTGTATTTGGACCCTCTCAACTTTCCATCCCTCATGCTTTTGGATTGGCGATCTATAATGTGTGAGATTTATTGTTTTTCATAGATTAAGATTTATTGCTTTCATAGATTAAGATTTATTTCTTTCATATCTTTTCATGTGTGAGAGGTTAAGAGTGATTGTTTTTATTTGCTTTCATAGATTAAGATTTATTTATTTCATATCTTTTTCTGTGTGAGAGGTTAAGAGTGATTGTCTTTATTTGCTTTCATCTCTAGAGGTTAAGAATTATTGTTTTTGCTTTCATTTCATATCATGTGGTTCTGATTATTCATTTCATAGGATCCTGATTTGATAATGCACACATGATCCCTTAGAGTAGATTTCATTTCTTACAATTTCATTTTTGAAATAGTGGTGTGCTTTTCAATTCCCGCAAGTGTGGTAGATTAAGACTTCAATTCCTGCAAGTGTGGTAGATTAAGATTTCAATTCCTACAAGTGTGATAGATTAAGGTTTCAATTCCAAACACTGTACTATAATTTTCTTTGAATTGATTGTTGAATTAGAATAGGTGAATTTGGTTTATCGTTATTTGGTTTAGTAGTTAGATTGATCTAAATTGGAAGTTAATTTCTATCATATATGGTGCACGCATGCTTCGCAAGTTTTACGAAACCCCTGGGTTGACAATTAAATGTTAGATAATTAATTTGCCTCAACATTTTGGCGTCGTTGCCGGGGAAGTGTGCATAGGAACTAGCTTTCAGTTTAGAGTTTATTTTATTTGTTTTTGTTTTTACTAACCATTTATGGACAAAGGGTCTAGAATGCAGCCCAAAGCCTACATTGAGGAATGGTATCAAAAAGTGGTTACGCCACAATATTCATCAATTCTTCAAGAGATCCTTGTGGCAAATCAAAAGGTCAAGTCGATTTTTCATATCCTTACAAACAATTAGGTACATTTTTCAATTTTGAATATGAGCATTTCAAAAATTCTAATCCATAAATGGCTTCATTGAAGCATGAATATACTTAAAAAAAATAGTTTTTTGATAGATAGGAAAAATAAAAAGGAAATGATTGATAAAATCTTGACTATGCTAACCAACAAAAAAAATCTCAAGTATCCTCTCCTTCTGCACTTCGTGCGACTTGGAGGATTAGAAAAAGAAATTGTTTTGTTAGTATATCATAAAAATTATTTAGCTACAGAGTGCAATTCTGCAACTAATTTCTGTTTTCATGATTTTATTTAATTTAATTTGATTTTTCAATAAACTTTTAAAAAAAAATCCAAATGCATTTTCTTAATTAATAAATTGTTTGTTTAAATGAAATATGTATGTATATATTTTAATTTAAAAAAATGTAACATATATAATTTTTAAAAAAAAGAAAGAAAACACATAAAATAATTAAAAACAAAATACAAAAAGACAAAACATATAAAAAAAAATATAAAATCTAAAAACAAAACAATACCACCAAAAACATAAAAATAAAACAACACATACAATAAAAGGAGAAAAGGGTGTGCATTACACAATAAAATCCAACGTTATTATTAAACTGCGTAAAAACGAAGGTCAAAATTTATAAACCATTTGTCGTATGATTATGCGTTGGTTAATAAAACCCTTGGTATATGTAGCACATTGCAGTGTCTAAGTTGATGTGTTGTTAGTTGCTCAGGTTTATCCTGCAAAAAAAAATGAAAAATAAAAACCATATATCCTACACAAAACTGTCAGCTTTTGTTCAATGATAAAATGTTGGATTATATAATGAAAGGCTCGGTGGGTGGTTGTTATTTATTCGTACCTAAATTATTTTTATTTCATATCACATTCAACACATCAATGGCAATTTTGTTTTCATCGTGCGACATTTTAATTCGGCAAACCGTTGAAGGTTTCGGGCAAATAGGATAAGGTTGAATTTAAATAAAAGACTTTGTGTGCCTTATAAAATGTAACGTATGTGTTTCAATGGTTGGGTCATGTGATTTATTAGGCGGAAATCATGGATTGAATCTTCAAGGCAAAGTTCTGGCAGAGAGGCATTTTTCTACGCACCAAATTAGTGCTATCGGTGTGCTAACGTGCTCGCCTATCCATATATGTGGCAAGATGTATGATTCAATGCTACCCAAACTAATTCTAAGCTCCCTTAATGCAGTCTTTAGTGCTACTGTGTTATACATGATGTTACACATATTGTCTCCACTTGTTAGCACTGCAAAACTCAATAGATGTGTTTTATGTCGCCTCTCAAGAGCACAGGAACACAAGCACACTCGAATAGTGTGGTTAATGTTCTTATTATTGCACCGAGATCACAATTGCCAAAAATACACTAGTTTAGACACACGTTTTTAAAACGTATTTTCTGAGCAAACTAGGGTGAATCTGAAAAAACTAGGACATGGATGTTTTCCAGAATGGGATGAACTTAATAACCCATAAACCTTTTCCTTGGATTCCTAACTGTTCGGGAGAAAATCACGGTTCTGTGGGACCCTGTTTGGTGACTACGTGAAGGAAAAATGGATTGCAAAGACAAAAACGAGATTTACTGGCAATGAAGGAGATCTCTACACCATCAGTCCAAATGGAACAACTATCAACGCTTCAAGTGCATAACGTTGCAACCATTTTGATGTTTGAACAAGTTCTGCGTAGCAAATCAAGGAATGGGCCAAACGGATGATTGAGGAATGATTTAAAAAAAAAATCCTCCTATCCAGTTTTTCGACTTCCACAGGAAGGCTCTTTAGTCTTGCCAGTTCACGACTTGGTCAATAGAAATCAATATATGGCTGGCGATTATATGAGCAGAAGAGGAATAGTTCGAAGGAAGATTTTACGTTTAGAGGAATCATTCAAAACAATTCAATTTGACAAATTGAATAATGGCTTGTAAAATAATTGGAAGATTATTTAGATGATTTCTGAACATTTGGCATTAAAAAAAATTATTATATTGTTCCTGTGTATTTTTATATGAAGTTTTAACTTGCAGGACACAAAGAATCTTTGTGATGCCAATCGTTTTACTGAGCACGATGCATGAAGTCATCCGACAATAGGGAGTTAATTTATTTTTTCATGGTTATTTCTTTAAAATGGATTGTTATCAATATCATGAATTGTACTGAATATAACACTTTTGATTTTCCTTAGTTTGTTCATTTGACATTTTGTGTAAGAATCAAAAAGAAATTGATCATTTCTTTTTTAACACACTTATGTTCTTTATCTCAAGTTTTTTTGCAAGTTTGGGATGATCGAATGATCATTGAAGAAAACTAATTGTGCGCACAATTGGTCTTCAAAAGATCGATTCCATGAGAAACATAAGAACAATTCCATGTCCATATCCATCAAAACCATTACCTTTCCTCCCTTTCGAATTATAAATCCAACCAAGTAATTCAAAGCAAGTCACAGTCCTTTTTCCCCGCAAGAGTTAGTTGTTCATTTTCCTTTATTCACCTACACTTTCCGCCTGACTCACAAATAAAAGCAAGAAGATCACTTACATGCTTATTGCCCATTGTCATTATTATTTTCCATTGTCATCTTCCATTTTCATTTTTCCTTTCCTATCCTTTTTCATTTCGCAAATAACCATGCTTCAATGCAAATTATTGAGTCTATAGTCCTTTGAGTCTAAAATCCTTGCAAAAACACCTTGAGGCTTGCATGCCTTAATGGCAAGTCCTCTTGCCGATGAATAATGGGAATACATCAATGTCCCTTGTTCATCGGATCTTCTAGGTACTTGAAAACAACAAAAATATTCATACTTAGCAAGATGTGTTTGGGCATCTTGACTCTCATTGTCATCAATGATGATAGTTCTCGTGTTCACTAGTGGCATCCATTAATGGCCACTAAGGCAACAATTTCTTGCCATGTTTGACATCAGAACATTTATTCACATAGCAGGAATTGTGCCAATGAGTTTTGAAGACATGAAGACTATCATTTTCAGCATTTTGGAGAAAATGTAGAAGATATGCAGCTATAGAACCAGATGGCAGCTGCGAAATCAGACAGCAACTGTAGAACTAGATAGCAACTGCGGAATCAAACATCAGTTGTAGAATCAGATGATAGCTGTAGAATAAATTAATAGTTATGGAATCAAATGACAACAATAGACTCAACAAGTTTTAATAAAGCAAGTAAAAATTCATCTTGACTCTTTTCTCCATGATTTGTTCAGCCACTTGAAGAAGATTATAATCAGAATTTTGCAGCCACCACACATGCAGCTCATCCATTTATAAAGGGTAATTTAAGGTATGTCATTTTCTAAATTTTTACCATAAAATTCCTTGAAAAGCTAGAATGATAATTTTTGGAAAAAAAAAACATTTCTCTTTCTCATCTCATAAAATTTCCAATATCATTAGTTGGGGGGGATACATTCATATTCATATTTTTCCATATTCATATCACATTTGAAAGCCCACACACTATCAAAAGATATTAACTATTACATTATTGTTATGAGCATACAAATGCTTGTCAAAAGTACTAAAAAGATAATTGGATACAAACACAATCATGGTTGTCACACAAGAACCAACTATGATGCAATCCAATAAAGATATACTTTGCAACAATAATCAACATTATCATTATGCAAAGTTCATAGATCAAAAATGAATACAACAACAAAATATGGTTGTAACACAAGAACCAACCATGTTGCAATTCAACTAAAAGATTTCGCAGAAGTATGAAGTTATCAAATGATATCATGCAAAGTTAAGCCAAAGCTCAAGGATAAAAAAGAATCAATGTAATAGATTGCATTAGGACGTGCAATAGCTTCAGTTGGGGGGTATGTTGGGCCTTGAAATTGTCATTCACTTCCATTACATTTTCACTTATATTTCCATATTGTCACCTTCACTCCACCTCTATTTCATTACATTTACCTCCATTTCATTACATTTACCTTACCATTATCATTATTGGGTCGCATTTATGTTTTTCCAAACTTTATTAATTCTTATAATTTTTAAGTGAATTTATGGTTAAAAATTAGAAAATAATGTGCATATGCTTATACCTAACAAGTGGAATGAGATTGTTGACATGTGTAGGTCAAAAGAAAGCTTTTAAAAGACCCTTATGTGGCTTCCCAAAACCAAATTCGAATTTGAGTGGAGAAGATCATGGGATCATGAGGATATGTGTCTTATCATTTCCTATTTGTATTGAAACTCTAAAAATACATGTGCCTTATCATTTCCTATTTTGATTGTAACTCTATAGATAGAGGGAGAGATTCATGGACTCTCATTAATGATATAGCTTCTCATCTTTTTGTATAAATAGAGGAAGTTTTCTCCTATCATTTTAGGTGTGCAAAGTTAGGGAAATGCTTTTGTTTTGAATATAGAATTTGGATTTGGCGCCATGCTCATGAATGATATTCACTTTGATTTGGTTATGCTTATATTTGGAGCCTCTCAACTTTCCATCCCTCATGCTTTTGGATTGGCCATCTATAATGTGTGAGATTTATTGTTTTTCATAGATTAAGGTTTATTATTTTCATAGATTAAGATTTATTTCTTTCATATCTTTTCCTGTGTGAGAGGTTAAGAGTGATTGTTTTTAGTCACTTTCATATCTAGAGGTTAAGAATTATTATTTTTGCTTTCATTTCATATCATGTGGTTTTGATTATTCATTTCATAGGATCCCGTTTTGATAATGCACACATGATCTCTTAGAGTTGATTTCATTTCATGCAATTTCATTTTTGAAAGAGTGGTGTGCTTTTCAATTCCCGCAAGTGTGGTAGATTAAGACTTCAATTCTTGCAAGTGTGGTAGATTAAGATTTCAATTCCTACAAGTGTGATAGATTAAGGTTTCAATTCCAAACACTGTACTATTATTTCCTTTGAATTGATTGTTGAATTAGAATAGGTGAATTTTGTTTTCTTTATTTGGTTTAATAGTTAGATTGATCTAAATTGGAAGTTAATTTCTAGCATATATAGTGCATGCATGCTTCGGAAGTTTTACGAAACCCCTGGGTTAACAATTAAATGATAGGTAATTAATTTGCCTCAACAGTGTTGTCTATTTGTCAAAGTCATATTAGCTTCACGAATTGTACACTTCATCCCCTGATCGAGCTCCCATGGAGTCTTACCTGGTAGCATTGTGATCTCTCTGAACCCAATGATTGACTATGCTTCTGACTTCGGTTTGCAAAATTGCTTATTTAGCACAACTTGGATATCCGCGATTCCCGCATTCAGATTATCACATGAGTACTTAATGTACCAGGTCAGTGCACGATCCTTTAGGGTGCTAACTAGTGTTGTTTTCGTGATATTATCATATGTAACTCCCTACGCTTCCCATACGGCTCTTATCACAAACCAAAACTGGTCCGGATCCTTATTTCCTACTCCCTTGAACACAAGCAACTTTATTGTGCTTGCCATATTGACTCGTGGTGGTGGCGAAGGTGGTACGGATGAAGATGGAGGTGAAGGCGGTGTGGGTGGGGGTGGTATGCGCGGAATCCTTTGCCTTATCATATGGATCACACTTCGCAGAGATACCTTTGTGAGCTCTTCCTTTCCCCCTCGCGAAGGTGAAATCAAAGGGCTATTCTTTGGTCCCTTACTTCCTTCCTTTTTGTAGGTTTTTCCACTTCACGTAGCTCCGAACATCAAGGTAATTCCATAACCCTCTTTTCACACAATAACATTTTAATCCAAGTATTCAGAGACTTTACGCACTTACCTCGTGGTCCTTTGAGAAAGCATCGCTCTGCTTCGCTATAGCTGACTGAAGTGTCTATCACGAATTTAATGATGAATCCTCCTATAATCTGATCGAGCCAGTGATCAACAGTGCATGCAATATTATCCTCTGATGCTTCCAATCTACGCGCCAACTCTGGGTCCACACAATAGGATTGTCGAGTTTCCACCTTCCTTGACTATCTGCTAGCTTCGCGATCCACTTGTACATCTTAGTAGGGAAAGATGCGAAGAAGATTTCGTGGATCTCTGTGTACAAGTAGTAGTCTAACCAGTCTTTTTTTGTCAGTCGCAGATCCCTGTTCTCCTGCACCGCGAACTCGTGAATTCTCGTGTCCAACCAACCTTCAATTTCCTTCTTAGTTAGATTCCAATGATATGACATCAGACATCTCTACGCAAATTCCTATCTCAGCAATGGAACCATTTGTTGCCTTGATGGGGGCATGACCCAGGTTCAGAGTTAATTAGCTAAATAAATCCCTACACTACTGGCCCTTTCGGCAATAACCCGCGGAGCGTGGATTGAGGTTCACCCGAAGCAGTATACGGGGATGTTGGAACCAAGTTTCTGCACCCTTTAGATGTCTGAGGGGTCAATTTAGTCCCATTGTGAATACCTTCGTGCAGGTTACTTCGCGGACTGCCCTAGCCTGTGAGGCCTTCACTATCTATTATAATCGCCTTCGTGTAGCCCTAACCAGGGGTTGAGGTGCTTTCACGCTGCTAAGGCAACGATCTGTGCTATTTCCCCAAGTTACCCCATGGATCTAACTTATCTCCTTATAATTGTTAGCCAACTTCACGTAAACAGATACATTATCTTATATTCTCTTAATCAACGTAATCATATAAGTTCGCGCATCATATAAATAGCAGAAATGTAATTTATACCCAATACATTCAATACATAAAACAGTAAATAAATACATAGGAATGGTATAAAACTTATCTTTATTAATGCTTCAATCACTTACAGACTCAACCTTCCCTGCGCACTCAGTTGCAGGGGTCAGCGCACTTAGTTGTGGACTACTAGGCCTTTGTGCACTCAGCTGCATTGCCTTCTCCTACTCTACGACTCAAGACTCAACTCTACACTTAGATAAGACTCAATTCTTCATCCTTCATTCATCAATTGATTCCTTCTTTTACAACTTAGAGCCTTGCTCTATTTATACAATCCTATCGTCCACAGACCATGGGTAGATCTCTAAAGCCGACATTACATTTATAAAAATGAGGGTGGACAACCCTATGACTCATTTACAAGTTCACTCTTCGTGCCCACAAAATGCAGAGTCTTTACATCGTATTTAGTCAAAATATAGGCTTTAAGCACCAAAACTTCCCTTGGAGGATCCCGCGCCTAACAAGGTGACTGGGTATTTCTACAACTACAACCATACAAAAAAATGCCCTTCAAGCAAGCTAAGAAGGATAATAAATTATCACCAAAGCATTATGGTTCGTACAAGGTGTTACAAAAGAATGGTACTATGGAATACAAATTGGAGCTTCCTACATCTTCCCGATTACACCCAGTTTTCCATGTTGCATGCTTAAATAAGGTTATAGGTGAGAAGATCCCAGTTCAAACAATATTTCCAGAACTTGAAGAGGAAGGAAAAATCATATTGGAACCGGAAGCAGTCAAAAAAACAAGAAATCGACAGCTACGAAATCAATCAATTTTAGAGTATCTCATTAAGTGGAAAAACTTACCCTCTAAAGATTCCACATGGGAGGATGAGAATTTTATATAGAAGCATCCAGAACTACTCAAGCATTGAGGACAACACTTTTTGAAGGAGAGGAGCATGTTAAGTCCCTATACTACTAGTGTAACCCCATGTTGTTATTAGTGCAACCCCCTTATTGTATTATTGTGCCCATATAGTCTCCATGTTGTTATTATTATGCCCCATAGAAGCCCACTATTGTATTGTTGTTCCCTTACAGTATTATTGTTATGTAGGCTCAGATTGTATTGGGACCCCTTAGACTCCTATATATAGAAAGGAGGCCTTGTCATATGTATCATCCAATAATTGTTCATTTGTGTAATGTAAAGGAGGATGCCCCCTTGAAGAGGCTGATTTTGAATTCATTGATCTATATTTTCTTCTATTTTGTGAGTTGGTTGAATTACATGTTAGAAGAATGGGAGGCAGAAGTGAAGCAGGAGAGAGTGAGATGGATATGGAGTTGGAGGACTGGAGAGTCCTCGTCCTGGATCCTGGGAACACAAGAGGGAGAATCACCCAGTTCAAATAGACCCTCTACTTCTATTGGTTGTTGAAAAACCTATTGGGAAAGGCGATGGAGCAGATCTCGGTGGGCATAGCAGTTACGGTTAAGGGAATGCCAAACTACAAGCAAGAATTTCAGAAGGTGCAATTTCAATTGCGCAAACGAGACATACACCTTGGTCAAATTGAGTAGCACCTACCACGCATTCTGGTTCAGACAGAGCTGCCCAGATCGAATTCCAAAGATCCAACATTGGTTGAATCAATGTCAGTGGAACAACATGATTAGCATGCCTACTTATTGATAATTTTGTTTATATATGCGGCTATATTTTAAATTTGTCTATGCATTTACATATGTATGTATAACTCTAGAGTATGGAAGTGGACAGCAAACTGAAACTTATATCTCTTGGATAGAGAGACTTAAGATTTTCCACTACCGGATGGCCATAATGTGGATAGGTGACCAACAGACTTGGTTTCCCATCGAGAAAGTTGAGACCACCTAGCTAGTTCGATGTGGTGTTAATTTTCTTTATATTAATGGAAAAGGAGGATCTACCAAGCTTAACAAAAAAGAAAAAATTATTAAAAATATAAATAATAATAATAAAATATTTCATTTGAAGATTTTATAAATATGATAATTTAGCAATAAATTAATTTCTTAAAATGAGTTTAGTATGGCAGCTTCATTGTTAGAGATGATCATTGATTCCCAACCAATTTTAAATGTTCTTTATTTATTACGATCAAATAGACTCACTCTTCACCTTTCAGTTCATTACCTTGATTTAAAGTGGTTACATATTTTAAAACTTAATATATAAGTTTTTAATATTTAACCAGATTAAATCTTTCTTAACTGTGGATCTACCAAGAGCCAAGAGGGATCAAATATCTTTTCACTTTGAAAGTGAAAGAGGTTTGCTCCTCAAAAGATTTGATCCCTCTCCACGCTTGATAGATACAATGTTAAGATGGAATTAAGTTGGTTTAATTATTAATAATAAATAATTATAAATTTTATTTTATTTTTATTTTTATGTAATTTGATCGAGCCAAATTATTTTAATTAATAATTATAATTATTAATTTTATTTATTTTATTTATTTTATTTTTTTGTGTTGTTCCTTGAAGACAGTTCTAGGCTGAGGAATTGTGCCAAAGCATCTAAAGTAAGGTTTTGATTTTAAACGGATGACTAATGCTTTAAATTTTAAAACATATGTAAATCATAAGTAATTATGAAAAAATAGAAGGATTGATTCTTCATTCCTAACATAATTAATCTTTAAAATGATTTGGAAATCATAATTTAAGAAGATATATAATTCCTTAAACATTTTGTAACAACCCTCGAGAAAATTCCATGTAATAAAAGTTAAAACAATCACCACAGTCGATGGGACACTTATTCCACAATGATTGTTGGGCAAGACATCCTAGGGGGTGTTCATTTGGTTGTTTATGACTAAGGAAATTGGAAAAGGAAATGGCTAAGGCTTTGGAAAGACAAAATGGCATTTTTTGCACATTTAGTTATGAAAATAATGGAAATTAGGAGAAAAAGGAGGTGAAAGGTCACAGGTTGCATGTGAGGAGGAAAATGAAGGAAAATAATGGAAAATGAAGAAAATATAGGCCTCATTCATAAAAAGGCTTATGATGATTAGTTAGTAACCTTTTGTTAATTCAGTGTTGGACCTCTTTCTCATTATTCTCTCTCTCTTTCTCATACTCTTGGATTCTTAGAGTTTTCTTGGAGAACCCTTGGAGGGTGTGGAATACTTAGAATTTAGGAGAAATAAGGAAAAGCAAGAGCAGGAAAGCACAATATGGCATCGAGATCAGCAGCTACATCAAATTTTCTTGCAGGGACAGAGTTGCATGTATGATTTCTTCACTAGTTTTGGCATGCATGGCATATGCATTTGGTTTCTTGGTTGTGATTTGTCATTAGCATGGAGGATTGCCTAGATCAACAACGAATTGCCTAGCCTTTCCATTTCCTAGATAGCCATGGTGATTATGGGTTTACTTTCATTTTCTGTTATTGTTTGGTTCTCACGTTTCCTTAGCTTGGGTTGAGTTATTAGTTCCTGGAAGCCCTGGTTGGAAAAATGCTCTGGAAGCCCTGTAACAACTTGGGTTGAGTTACTATTCATAGAAGCCTTGGTTGGACAAACATTCTGGAAGCCCTTGGTGGGTTGAGTTACTAGTCCTAGAACCCTTGGTTGGGCAAACGCTCTGGCACCCCGAAAACAGCTATGGGTTGAGTTACTAGTCCCCTTTATTTTCGCACTGGCATAGTGTTGATGCAAATTTGTGAGATCATAAACGTTAGTAGTTTCTTCATTCTCTTGCTTTTACCCTTGAGTAGCCATACGCTGAGTGGTCCAAGATCCTTCATCATACCTGTTTAACTGATAACAAGGATGGTAGTTATCAAGCGAAAGCCAAATCAAAGGAAATTTGAACTTAAGCCATATCCAAAAAATCCCCCATTGATTTAACAATCTATGCATACTCATGAACTCACGAAATAGCTATCACAAAGTTGCGAAAGCCAAAGGGATCCCTCATCTGTAAGGTTGCTATTGGCCTTTGATCATTTCAAGCTCACCACTAATGCTCGGCTCTTCGGCTTAAGAAAAAACCTAATGATCCTTCACTTGTACTGGGCTGATTTCTCTACCATGTTAGGAGCACTAAGGAATCTTCTGAATTCTCGCCTCAGGATTAGAGTCGTACATGGCTCTGACCTTATTTTCAGCATTGTTATTTCTTCATTCCTGTCGAATGATGTCTTGGAAAGATTCCAATCAATTTGGTTCCTCATAAAGTATATGAAGGACCACAGTTGTAAGTCTCCAACATAAGATAAAAAGTTAACAAACATTTGTAAGCTGGCATGTTCATCAAATATATTGTGCAAAAAGAGTTTGCACAACAACTATGGTCATCAAAATCACAAGAACGGAATGCATCTAAAAGAGTTCTAGTAGAAACACCCTTATAGGGTCTATTATCACAAGTGGCCTTCAATTGGAAAGATACAACTTTTCCCACAGAAAAACCACATATGATGGAGATGGTGTTCTACAACTAAAGAGATTCAGGGCTAAATCACATATCTCTCTTTTATCTTCACTTTGGTTCATAATTTCTTATTGCAGTCATTGACTTTGTTCTTCCCTTTTCTTCTCAGTTTCATTTGTCTCCCATCATATGAGTTCATATGTCAGCAACTCCTCAACCCATTGATCCTTAAGGGAGTGGATAACCTTTCGATGTTCTTCTAAATAAATTACTCCCTCTTCAGGGATAGTGCCAACTATTTCCAATTCTGTAATTCAGAAACTAATAAAAGATTTTCTAAGTGCCAATCTGCCTTGGGGTCTATTGCACTGGGGAAGGTAACAACATGTCGAAATTGGCATTTCTCTGCCTCGGTTGTTGGTTCTTGTGTAACAACAGTGTCGTCAGCAGGTTCTTGTGAGTTGACGCTCCTTTTTTCTTCCTGAAAGTGATGTGAAATGATCATATATGAAACTGAAGTAGAATTTATTAATGCGATCAGTGAACTGAATGTTAAACTATGGTGCTTTAACTATGAGAATTGAATGAAGGAATTAATTTAAGACGGAATCGAATTATAAGAAATATGCAAATAGAATTGAAAAGAAGCAAAAACACAGTGATACCAGATAGCAAGATTCTTTATGGAGTTTGTCCCTAATGGACTACGTCTCTAGGTCTTCTTTCAAGATGGGCATCTGCTTTATTAGGGATGAATACGAGGAGGTCAATTACACAGAAAATTGACCGACTGATCATGCATGCAGGTACTTCTGTTCACTGTCACAAGAAATATCTCTGAACCATCTTTCCAACGCCTATCACGTTTCCCAATTCTGATTCTGGATGCTCCCGTAGCATTGAAAACAAAATTGCCTATGTCCTCTAGAATCTATATACAAAACTCTAAAACCACTCTATTTTCTCTTCAATGAGCAAAATTGTCTTTATAAACCTCCAGATGCATTCGAACTCCTTATTATGAGTTTAGGAATGCACAAGCTAACTTTCAGGGTTAATTTAGGGTTTTAGTTAATGAATTAATGCCATTAGGCCTTAGGTGTAGTTAATTAACAACATTCAAACCAAAATAACATACAAAACCCACTTTGAAACCTTATTATAGCTTGAGGACTGTTAGCGGTTAGCTAACTAGGGGGAGGCACTGAAAGCACATGTGAATAGGTTGATAACCTGTTCTTATGACTCCAGTGGTTCTGCTGACTACCCCGCTAACTGCATGCTCAGTTGTACTGCATTCACATGCCAAGGTTCTGATGACTATTTCGGTGATGCATTTATCCTGGCAGTTCTGATGTCCACGTCACTACTACCCCGCTTGCTCACATGAAAAAGGTTTCCCTGACGGTTTATCCCTGTCTGCTCACATGGCCTGCTACAGTTACCCTAACGGTTACCCTTCCGCTCATGTGAACATAGCTACAGTTCTGATGTGGTTAGGATGTTGCAGTTAGGGACTATGAAATACATTGTAATGTTTTTTTTATATGTGTTATGTGTAATTTTATGTATTTTCATGGCCCGAGAGGGTTTGTAGCATGGTTTTAATGTATTTAGATACATGGTGTAGTTTATATGTTAGGTTTTTAGGTGTTAGGGCTAGGACTTAGGTTATGCATTAGGGTTTTAATATGATGTATTTAGAGTTTATCCTTTTGGATTTTGTCAAATGAACAAAAGAACTCCTTTTACAACAATTGTCACATGTGACATAAAAACCCCACAAGACGACATGTTCCATCCCTGACAACCAAACCCCAGTGGAACTGACGACAACCATATGTCGACAACGAGGTACATATCCTTCGAACACCATGAAAACCATTGACTTCAGTGGACAACCTGAACCATAAGAATCATTGTCAAAGCTGAAGATACCAGACACTGGATGTTGATGATGAATACTGGCGAAGTTGATAAAGTTCAAGACCTCATCAACCATGATCATTTGAAAATCACTTCATCTTTGAACCACTGAAGACTCCACTTATGCTGGACTGACAAGATCCTCCTAGATCAATCCTCTCCACTTGAAACCTTTTGGACCACAAAAGTTTGACTAGATAGATAGTAGATGAGGGTAGAGCTCCCTCACTCTCCACCTTACCCTGATCATGTACCAATACATTTGATCAACAACATGAAAGTGATGACCCTGATGATGCCAATCATGGTGCATTTTGAATTTGTGAACTGTTCCATCCATCTGTAGTATGTAAAACTTGCGAATATGGTTAAACAACATGTTATGAACATGGCAATTGAATCATTTCCACTAAGTACCATGAACTAGTGATTCATAAACATATTTGAAAACAGTCTCTGCATAATATTGTTCAATACTATTGACATGTACTAACAATCTATTTTGTGGAATAACAGAAACATTCAAAGGCATTCTTGACATCATATCAGCTACTTGACCTGATGTACTTTCCCGATTCCTGATTACTAAGTGAAATTGCTACAATAAACCCATCAAACTGAAACGTGAAGAATGCTACAACTTAGTTTGATTTTGAAAGTATTGAAGTGGCTATTCATTTGTTTGAATCACTATTTCCTCACCCATTAAATTATGTCTCCATTGATTAACACTTTCCCTTAATGCATAAGTTTCCCTTTTATGTATTGGATACTTTGACGCTGCTTTAGAAAAGGCTTTGACATGAAAACAAATGGACTTCCTCTCCACTTGAAAAGAGGCTTCAAAATTGCTTGAAACATGAAATGGTGATACAATCCAAGAGAAATGTAATACTAACTTTCCCCAATACTGACCTGCATCTCTGTAACTTATAACTTCCAAACTTGGACTAAAATGATACATTCTGACATTAGGAAGAGGAGCTTTAGACATCAATTGTCACTCATGTTGTATTCCCTGTTTATGAGTAAGATTTTGGGGTTCTTTAAATAGAACTAGAAAATTTTCTACCTTCTTGACCAAACTATCTTTAAACTGAGACTCACAACCTGAACAAGTATCCTTTAGATCCTTATGTTGTTCTTTTACACACATGAGTAAAAATCTCTTACTTGAACTTATTAATCGCTTCATTGGATTAGCAACAACTAAATTCAAGTGAGTTTTACTTTTATGTGCCTTGACAATAAATTCAACCCCATATTTATTAAGGTGATATTTATGCTCTCTCCTATAAAACATTGCATCACGATCATAAATATAAGGACTTCATAAGACAACTCCATATATGTCTATTGGAACCACATCTAATTCCACTTCATCAATGTAATTAGATGTAATGGAAAATTTTAATCGACACTGCTTTGTGACATTTATCTGAGTTGACTTATTCAGCCAACCTAATGGGTATAGTCTTGGATGATTCCATGTCTCCAAACCCAAGATTTTAACTAAATATGCAGATATTAAGTTTCCTTATGATCCAGTGTCAAACATTGTATCTATCTTTGTGTTCTTAGAAGTTATCCTTATGTGAAATAGTTCAAATCTTTTATCCTCATTTGAAGGATTTATGTTTGATGAAGATGCAGTAGTATTAGAACTTGAACCAACGTCATAAGTTTTACCTGTCAAAACTATGGAAGTTATCCTCCTTTCATCACTTGAATCAGAGCCTAGTTCTTGTTGGATTGCTGCATTTGCTTTCTTTTCATCCTTCTCCTTCAGGAACTTCTTTTGCTTAATTTCAAGATGAAGTTTCCAACACCTATATTCATCATGACCGATTCTCTGGCAATGAGAACAAGTAGGTCTTTCCTTCTGAGCTGTCGCTGATTTATTTCCCTTCAAATTGTTCTTCCTCTTGTTTTCATTGGAAACCTTGATTTCCAACTCTTTGGATGATTGTGGTGAAAACTTCAATGGTCTGCCACCTGATTCAATATGAATGGCTTGAACACACACTTCATCAAAGTCATGGGGATTAAACATCAATAATGTAAGCTGCAAATATGAATGTAAATTGCCAATGTATTTTAATAAATTTTCATGTGTATCCAATGAAATACCAAGTGCCAATGCTTTCTTTCTGAACTCCTGAGTAAACTCCTGCACACTCTGCCCTTTACCTTGCCTCAAGTGCTGCTAATCAATAACATCTTGCTACATGTACCCTAAAGGATAGAATTGTTTCCTAAGAGCTTTTAAAAACTTAGACCATGAAGAGATGACTTTACCTTTCCGCTTTACATCTATTTGAGTTTTACTTTCCCACCAGATTAAATTTGTTCCCCCCATTCTAAGTGTAGTTAACTGAATTTTCATTTTATCGTCAGAAAAGTTCTGAATATGACAATACACTTCTAATTGCTTAATCGAGTTATCTAACTTTTCAGGATTCATTTCGCCATCATAAATAGGCAACTCAAATTTTACATCAAGTTTTAAGAGAGATGTTTTCTTAGGTTTATTTTTTGTTTTAGGATCTAAACTCAAAAAAGAAGAGGAATAAGATGATCATGGAGATGATGGAGGTGTACTGTTAAAATTTCTATTTTCCCACCCCGGTTTCCAGTTTCTCCTTATTTCTCCCATGTAATTAAATGCCCTTTCCCATAACCATACATTCAACAAGCTGGAAAAAATAAATTTTGCTAAAAACACAAATTTTGGAAAATTTACAGAATGCTGGAAATTGCAGAAATAAAAATCAGCAGTAATAAACAGCCATTAAAACACATTAAAACACTGATATTTTTGGTCAACGTGACCCTGGAAAAACCCCCTACAACTCTTGGGGAAAACCAGTTTGAGAGCTCTTCTTTATTTCTGAAAAATGTCTTTTTACAGCAAGAAAATTTCAGCAAAAAATTACAGCAAAATAATTTTTCAGCAAACAAACTTATCCGTTTTTAGCCCAACGGACCACCTGGAAACTTCTCAGTTTTCAGCAAAAAAATCAGCTTTTTCTGCTTGTTCTTGCTGCTGTTCTGCTTGTCTTTCTGCTGTTCTGATTTTGCTGAAGAGCTGCCTGGTATGTGTGCCAAACTGCTGCCTCTTTCTCCTTCTTGTCCAGAAATCTCCCTTGCTCTCTTGCTCTCCTTCTCCCAATCTGCTCATGAAAGAATGAATGATCTTTTCCTCCTTTTCCTCCTTTAATATAAACTCCAAGTGATTTTTGGGTGATCCAAGTGACTTTTGGGTGCTGAAATAGATTTAGATCAATGGCTGAGATTAAATGCACATTTAAATCTTACTTTCTATTTTTTAATTCGCCCCACTTTAATAAAGACCCACTTAGTCATTTATTTTCAAAGTCACTTTTCCTTTCTAATTTTACATTAACTTTATTAAAGTCACTTTAAAATTAGACTTTAGTAACTTTATCACTTAAAGTCACTTTTAAATTAGATTTTAACTTTATAAAAAATTATAAAGTCACTTTAGGAGAAAAATCAAAATCTTTTGGACACTTTTCCCTAGGCCAAAGATCAAAGCCTAAGGGAACCACCTGTCCTCCGGTACCAAATTTCAACAAAAAAGACTCTTTTCAATTTCCAAATTTGCACAAAAAAAGCAAAAACAGATTTTAGAAGTGAAAAAAAAAATACCTCTAGGTTCAAACCACCTCCTCAATGTTGCTCCAACAAACCAACTCCTCAATGCTGCTCCAATGGCTGCCCAAGATGCTCATCACTGCTGCTGCAATGATTGCCCAAGACTCTTCACTGCCGCTTTAAATTAAAACTCCACAACTCTTCACAAACTCCTCACAAATTTTCACAGAAATGCAATGAGATAGCTGTGAGGAAATGTGAGGGGGTTGGGTAGCTTTTATAGGCTTGGGAGAGGTAAATGGCCTTCAAAATAACCTAAAACCAAATTATAATCAAGTTTGGGGTCCGTTTCCCCCATAAAAGGCAATGTTGGGTATCGTTGGTTGAACCAACCGAGTCGGTGACGGGCTCGATTGGTTCGGTAACAAACTGGCCACTGGACCGGTTTTTCTGCCGAGCTAGACCGGCCAGAGGTATAGCTCGGTCGGTTCGGCTGAATCTGAGCCAGCTTGATTGATTTTTAAAACATTGGTGGGGAGTCCCATCATTAGAATTTCAATGGCATGAAACCTCCTTTTATAGGTAGAATCTGATACAACCTTGAATCAATATTTTGGTAGGAATTGTTTGATCTTTTTGTATCACTTTTGTGGTAGATCTGGACTATTGTAAGGACACACATCCTTGTTTCATTCAGGCATTCTAAGGTTTCTTACAATAGTATAAATTGTGCCACTGATCTGTGACATGTTTGTGGTGAAATCGTTGGGGTATTGACACTATAGAGCAACTGTTACAGGTCCTAATTTGTGTCAATTAGAGGAAGTATTACATATAGTTATTGTCATGATTTGTCTTTGAAGTCTTTGGATTTTTATTCACCGAACTTTTGTGGCAGCTCCAGTTTCATTGGGTATAGCAGACCTTGCCTATTTTAGAAATGGTTTCAAAAGTCATTAAAATCAGACAACTGTAGCTACTGATCAGTTTCAGATCTCTGTGTGAAAAGGTTTTGTCTAGAACACTGAAATTAAAAAGCATTAGCATTAGTACATCGAAAGCAAGATAAGAGCAGAAAGGTAAAGACAATTTTGTAGTGGAAAACAGCTTCAGGATCAATAGTGATACACTTTGCTTAAATTATTTGAATGCATCTTGAGGTACATGAATTGTTGCTCAGTTACCTTGTATAACATTTAGTTGTAGTAGTGAAGCTTGAAGAATTTTGGGGTATACATTGGCAAAAATAGTTTATTGGATTTTGAAAGTGGGCTGTTGTCCTTGGTATGGGAGCCCACAATTATTTCTCCGTTTTAGCTTTATATTCAGGGTGGTTGGGTGGTGCAAGATAGGAGAGTGCAGTCTCCTTTAGGTTGTAGCTTGAAAATACTTTAGGGTGGCAGGGTGGTGCAATGGCAAGTTGGAGCTTGTAGGGTGTTGGAACATCCTATCAGTTGTAACTTGTAGCTGATGGGCGTTGGAGCGTCCTTCCAGTTGGAGTTGGTAAAACAGGGCGCAGGAGCATCCATTCGTGAGTTGGAGTTACTTGATAAAATTGAATGCTGTGCTAGAGTATTAGGGAGTTCAGACTTCCCTTTTAGTTGGAGTTGAAGCATTTTTGTACTCACAAAATATTAGAAAAATGTTTGGTGGTTTTTCTCTCGGAAGGGTTTCCACTTAAAATTTGTTGTGTAGTGATCTTGTGATGCATTGTTGATTACTATTATATTGTTCATGCTCTAAATTTTTTATAATTAACTAATTGTAAGTGAAATACTAATTCACCCCCCTCTGTGTATTTCAGGCAATGCATATCTTGAGTGTTGTTGAATTCCATGTTTTTGAAGATTTTTAGTAGTTAATAATCTCCCCTGCACCACGTTCTAGTAGTAATTCACGTCTCCATATGTGTCCTCGATTTCTTGAGTAAGGATGTTTAGAAAGGCCCAACAATTGAGACCTGTAACCTAGATTCACTGAATATTCAATGCAAAAAAGACCCTATTCTCGATGATTGATAGAATATCTTGTTAAACTGTGGAGAATATGAGAAATAAGTGAGATAAGATAAGATAATCCTATTAATGTATAATGAATGACCACAAAAGTAGGTTAATGGGACTGAAGGGTAAATCCTGTACATGTGCAATGTGGCAGTGCAAATGCAACTCCTAAAAAATGCCGAAGCTAAATCTAGGGTAAATGAAGTAAATAAGAAATACAAAAATAGGACAATGTAGGAACACACAGTGATACTAGGAGGGGTTGTGAATCAATATCACACCAATTATTAACATCTTTTTCTTCTTGAACAATCATCACATAGAAGTATCAATCAACAACATATGAACACATATTTTCTTCAAAACTTTTCTTTAATAATTTCAATTTGATACAATGTCACAAAGAGGACACCAATCCTCTATAAACACCAACTTACAACTTTTGTAGACACCAACCTACAAGAGACACCAATCCCTGAACTAAGCACCAACTCAGTGAATTTGTAGGTACTGACCTACAAGAGACACCAATTCCCCAGTTGAGCACTAACTTAGCTTCAAGTTGTACTTTGGTTTTGTTGTCAAAAACTTTGGACCTTCAACAAATTTTCCTTCTTCAAATGATCATCTACACAATCTTTAGGTTTGCCCCTTCTTTCTTGATTACAACTAGCTTGTACACTGCAATTTTCTGCTTCTTCAAATTTGACTTGGTTCCTCAGACTTGTTCTGCAATACATCAAGTCTCTATCTCTGATCAAGAAGGGATCTGCCCACCCGATAACTGATACTCATCACTGAAGCTTCCTTTATGCAATTAGGGCTTCTTCAAACTTGTAGTATTTAGATCCAAAACAATGTCAACGAACCATCCCTCCTTAAGACATTGGTCACTCAACTGAAAAGCCTCAAAATGGACATCACCACCGCCTTCCTTGTTGACTTCAACCTCCTCTTTTAGTTACTCAACAATCATCCTCAGTTTGATCCTTAAAACAATTATGTCAACGCATATTTTGGTTTGCACTTCACTTGGTTTCAGGCTTGTAGCAAGGCCTGATGTTGGGTTAAAACGGGTCTGCAACAAAGGTATACTTCAGCCTGCAATAGGACATAAAATTTGGGCATGTTCCAAGGCCAACTACTCAAGAATTTGAGCTGTCAAATTTAGTCTTGTTTTAAGCCAACTGCCAACTTCCAAAACAGTAAAAAAATATCCCAAAAACATAGTAAAAAAGAGAGCCATCTACAACTTGGGTGGTCTTCTCTAAGAAAAGAAAACATAACCAACATAAGTTCTACTTTGAAGGCAACATTCTGGAAGAAGTTGCGAATTACAAATACCTCAGAATTGACTTCAACAAAAATCTATGTTGGAATGGTTGTAGAAAGAAAAGAACTTTGGGGGGTTGGAAAGCTTTTTATGCTTTTCAAAATAGGTGTAGAGAGGCAGAGTTATGGCACTGGAAAACCATGCAAACTCTTTTTGGGCTTCTAGTGATATCGATGATTCTCTATGGTTGTGAACTATGGTTCAGCAGTACATCCAACATGCAGTGGAGACAAATTGAGAAAATTCAGAAGCGTTTGATTACAAACAAATTTAAGATTAAAAGTACAATTCCTTATGATATCTTGTTAAGTGAAACAGGGATTTCTCCTATTGAAGCAATTGCTATGGTGCGATTCATAAGGTATTTAAAAAAAATTGAACAAACGGAAGAGGGTAGATGGCCTAAGGTTGTCTTTAACGATAGATTGTGCAAGAGCAAATAAACTTGGATGCAAAAAATAACAAATGGTTTAGTAAATGGGGTATTTGCTTAAACGCGTGTCCCATAAACAACAAAGAGATAAAAACTTTTGTTATGGAAAAGTTCCACAAGTGTACTTGGGATAAGGAGCTAAGAAGAAAGAAAAAATACTATATTGAAGTGTTTAATCCCACTCATAGTCATCAACCAAAAGCATACATAGAGGCCAATATCTCTTGGAGAGCCAAAATTCTTATTGCTCAGTTAAGGACTAATTCTCATCAACTCTGTTGTGAAACAGGGTGTTGAAAAAGGCCAAAGGAAGTGTGTGACGAAAGAGTATGCATTTTTTGTTCTTCCGGAAAAGTGGAAACAGAAAAACATTTCATTTTAGAATGTGAGGCCTTCAAAGACAATAGGGAAAGTTATGCAAATATGCTGGCAGCTAGCTCTTGGGATAATCTATTTAGCAAGGGGTATGTTGAGACGTTGGGAGCATTTATTTTGAAGCTTCATAGAAAAAGACCGAATACATCAAGCAAATGAAGAAACAATCTGTCCCATAGGCTATCTTTAGCCTCGTGGACGTTAAAATAATTTCTTTCTTTCTTTCTATATATTGATGCTTTGTATAACTATTGGTGTTAATGTACGAATGTTGCAGATGATAGTGTTGCTAGTAGTTTTGATAGACATATATGCATATGGACAATCCCTAAGTTTGCTTCTACTGAAAGAAGAAACCCCAGACTCGTTGATGATGTGGACTCCTGATGATGGTGTGGACTCCTTGATGATGATATGGACTCCTTGATGATGATGTAGACTCCTTGATGATATGGACCCCTTGATGATGATGTGGACTCCTTGATGATGTGAATCTCTTAATGATATGGACTTCTTGATGAGTTTGATAATGACGAGAATGAGGTTTATTGAATCTGAGAAAGACTAAGATCAAGAAGGAGTTGACATAGACTCAAGAGATAAGTACCTTCTTGATCATTTTTAATATTGTTCTTTTAACTATTAGTCTCTTGTCTTTGTTGGATGGATTTGTTCTTCCTTTGCCGCTTAGTGAGGATTGCAGGTACATAATGAAGACCGCTAGGTATGTAGAAGTAGATGAAGAAGGATGGAAGAACAAAGACAAGAAGAATTGTGATTGGATGAGCTTTTGGACTTAGAGGGAGCAATCAAGATCAACTTGATTTAAGCATGCTGATCCAAATATGCTGAAGAGGAGCTCATGACTTATTTGCTGTATATTTCTGACAAGGACTAAGGTCCTCTTCATCCAGTGTAAGAGGGAGTTGATTGAAGAAATGAAAGATTAGAAGTATTGCACAACCCCGGGGAAATTTTTGAGGTTGTTGCATAATGGATTGGTAAGTCCATGGACACTTGTTTGTTGAAAATTTGAAGAAGCCGCGAGACTCTGTTGATTCTCTGATTGGCTCGTTAAACCACCTGGTGCATGAAACTACTGGCTCCTTTTGGTCTTGATGAATTTTGAGTGATATATTGGTCTAAATGACATGGATGATCTTACTGCATGTAGCATGATTGAAGTTGAAGATGTAGCTGATTTGTGAATCTGGTTGTTGATATTTGCTTCTGTGAGAAGTCTTTTATTGTCTGATGGATTTGACTATGACACACTTTTCTGTTGTTGAGCCGATTGTTGATGATTATGTGATTGAACTTAGTATTGCACATTAGGGCGATGATATAGCCTAGGATCTGCCATGATTTCCTTGATTTCCTAAATGAGCAGGAAGCAAAGATCTAATCGCTCTAAGTACAACCAAGGTAGAGTATATTGCAGCTAGTATGGCTAGCTGTGAGGTAGTATGGCTACGAAAGTTCCTTGCAGAGCTATTTGATCATGTGCTAGATTCGATCTTCATTTATTGTGACTATTAAAGCAAGATTAGATTTTTTGAGAATCCAGTTTTTCATGATAGTTCAAAACACATCGATATCAAGTACCATTACATCAAAGATATGGTATAGAGAGGAGTAGTGAGGCTCCAACACATCTCGATAGATGAGCAAGTTGCAGACATTCTCACCAAGCCTTTGTCAAAAGCAAAAGTTCGTATTCTTTAGAGAGCAGCTTGGAGTGTAGGAGAATGTATCCTTCCATTAGAGGGAACACCGTTGATCGATAACATTGAGCATATGCTCTTCCCTAGTCTTTCGACTCGCCACAGACTTGGTGGAAGGGGGGGGGCGGGGGATGAGCAACAAGGCTCCTAGGTGTGAGGGTACTCCTTGAAACCATGGACTTGGCTGAGTACATACCCCCAATATGCATCCTACTTGCAATTCACCTTTGTGTCTTTATTGGCCAAGGGCCATATTGAGATGGTTAAGTTTGTTGGGATTGCCACCCATCTGGCCAGTGGGTGAGGAGTCTTAGGTGCATGTGATCTTTACCAAAGTTGGATGCGACTGCCATGGACGTGGTTAAGGTAAATTGATCTCCCTAAGTATCGGATGTAGGTGTTCTACCACTTGATCGCTGAGGATCAAGTTGGGTGAGGATTAACCAATAGACATAGGGTGTGTGTGATCTTTACCAAGGTCATTTATGACTGCCATGGACTTGGTTGTGGTAAATCGATCTCCCTTATTGTCATTGTGGATCATTCATTCGAGATGAGATGAGATGATGATGCAACTATCGACTTTCCTTATGTTAAGACATGTACATCTAAGATGAAACCTATGATATACTCTTTTAGGTCATGGAACTTGACCTTGAGACTAGTAGGGTGTGTCCGATCTTTACCAAGGTCAAACGTTATTGCCATGGACTTGGTTGTGGTAAATTGATCTCCCTTATCATTCGTTGTGGATTGAGATATCATTGTTCAATCGAGATGAGATTTATGGAGTAGCCGAAAGAATACCTCCCTAGTTGAGAGAGAGTGTTGAAATTGGATTGTGATGCTATCTGCTCTCCTTATGATGGAAGAGAATGAAAATACCTCCCTGGCTAAGAGGGAGTGTTGAAAATTATAGCCATGGTTAGCATTTCCATCAACAAAAATAAAAGGAAGAAATTGTAAAATTTACAATTTGAACCAAAATTAACAAATCGACCTCCTGGTTTTTCAAGTCAGCTGGTCTCTAATAAGACACCCTTTCGATCCTCTTGAAAGTCTATATAAAAGAGAAGGTTTCCCCTCATTTTGTATATCAAATTTGTCTTGTGCATCTTTGATCCAAGGAATTTCAGGAGAAGATAAGGAGGCTGAAATTCCAAGGGAGGGCTATGGGATGTGGCTTGGCATATCTCTTATTCTTAGGTTTTGGTTTGGTTATTATCTTGATGGTGTTTCTAATGTACTGATGTATCTTGAACTCTCTCTCTCTTGCATAAGGAAGAATTTTTGGGTTTTCCCCTTGGGGGTTTTGCCCTGGCCTCATGCCTAATTTTTGTGTCTCTTACCTCATGGTTTCATGGTTATTTCTCCTATGATTTACTATTGCTCTTTTATGAATGAATTTTCTTATTACTGCTTCATGATGAAAAATGTTAATGCTAGTGAAATGGTGTTCATTGGTTATAAGTATACATTTGTGCTTTTGCACAAAATCAGACTCCAATATTCATTTGATAAAGTAATCAATCACATTTTCTACTGTTAATTCATTATTTGAGGAGGCATTGCACGGGGCGTCAAAACAATTGCGTATAATGGTTTTATGCCATCAACCCAACATAATGGAAAATAGGTATAGCCATAGTTTCCAAACTTGGCTCAGCTGAGAATCACTTACAATGTTTTTTTTTTTCATTTAAATCATGTCTTCCATTAAAATAAGTGGCACTACTTATTTGAGCATACTGAACTAAACATTTGGTTGAGGTAAAGGAAATGATGTTCATTGATTGCAAGTATACATTTATGTTTTTGCACAAACATGGAATCCAATATTCTATTGATAAAGTAATCAATCTTCCTTTCTACAGTCAATTCATTATTTGATGATGCATCACACATGGGGTCAAAACAATTGCCATGTTTGACGCCTTGAATTGTCTAATATTGGAGAATAGTTTCAATATATTTTGTTGTAATCTATGACATGTCCTATCTAAAAAATATGAACAATTGGGGGATCTCATAATTGTGTTCATATGGAGTGTTTGCTCCGATATGTACAATTGTGCATTGGAATTGAAGAATTGAACTAGAAACAAGATTGTTTATGGCAAAGCATGTTCATTTGTATATACACAACCATTTGTTGTAATGGAAGAGTTGAACTAGGCCCAATATTATTTATGGCTAATATGTTGACTATTTGCTCTACATAGAGCCTTATATTTCAGGATGTTTCTTAATATTCTTTGGGAGGTGGAAAGAAATTTCATTAGCTCTCATGATGGATTTCACTATAATGTGATAATGTGGTGACCGTGCAATGGAGAAAGGAATTATGCTTGAATTAGAAGGGTTAAGAAATAACATCTACTTCTTCACAAATGGTGACATTCTACATTGCAATGTAGAATAATGTTATTTGATTATTATGGGTTGTTATGGATCACATAGTTGAATTGGTTACATGTTCCTTTACTTAGAGTCGACACAATATATTCTTTGCTTGTATGCAGATTCGAGGTTTACGCAAGTCGCTTCTCTACTTCCTCATAGTGGCAAATGTTAGTGTGGTTGGCAATGTCATGGGTAGTCAAACCCTCAACCCCCATATTTAGAACCTTATTTTCTCACCTTCTCTCCCTATTGCTAACCACCATTGCCTTTATTCTTTTGGATGCCCCACTTTCCAAGGAGGATTGCAAGATGCCATAGCCAAAGGATCATCCCATTATATTAATCTACTGCTCATTGTACTACCAAGTTGTTTGGGGACCCTTAGTCATGGATGGTACCATTTGAAACAGTGGTGAATGATTCCTTGGTGGTATTAGATGTTTTAGATATATAATTTCTGATTTCAATTAGAATCTCTCGCAGAGAGTTTGATTGACGTGTGGTGGAAGTGAGGCTGCTGCATAGGAATCTGCTCCAACCAACGTGTTGAGCACTAGCAGTGGTTACTATGATTATTTTTGCTAGTGTTATGGTCTATTGCCCTAAAGTTTTCTTTCTCTACTCACAGAGAATTCTTGGAAGGCTTAATATTATAGATATCGTAAATTGAGTTGAACAAAAAAAACAACAAGAACATGTTGTCTCAAATTCAAACAAGGTGTGTCTTGTTCCAAAAATAAGACAAGTTGTGCTTCTGATAAATTAAATTAATATTATTATTAAAGGTAAGATGGAGAAAAAGGAAGCCAAAATGTCAGAGATCAGGCTGAATCCAAGAAATGGATCAGTGGATAGATCTGTCCACATGAACAACTTTGTGGTATCTCGAGAATCAATACCTTGCAATTTCAATGTCGAACAACAAAATGATCATCATGAGAAAAGCTTCTATGGCCCCTCAAACTTCTGTGGGCAGTGTTCTCAAACTCAAAAGACTTTGGAGGCTTCATCTTCATTTTCATCATCCAAATTGAAGAAGAATGTGACAATGAGAAGGCCAAAGAGGCATCCTCAACTTCTTAATTAGGATTGGTGGAGCCACTTAGTTTTGATGAATAATTGAGCAGATCATGCATGTAGACGAAGACAATAGAGTTTGGTGAGGAGAGGTTGTTGTCCATTTGGCATGAAGAAGGTGACATAAAATGTATGGTAGACAATCCGCATGATCCTATGGTCCACAAGAACCAGAGACCCCCTGGTTGCGCAACGTTTAACGAAAGGGGGGGAGGTGGAAAACCAAGCCGAATGAATGACCAAGATAAATTGCACCCCCTTCCCCCCTTTCCATTTTAAACCTACCATGGGGGGGTCCACATTCCACTATTTGCAATAAAGTGGTTTTAAAGTATATTTAATTTTAGGATTAGTTATATAGTATTATTATAAAATGTAATATAAGATAGTAATTAATGCTTTAATATTATTTTAGAGAGAGGTTAATTAATTTAACCCAAACATTCCAATTATTCAACCAAATTTTGGAAGTTATTTTCCCTAACAAAGATAAGAAAGAATAGAGGAGAATATGGGATAAGGGTGTTAGAAAATCAGAAAGGCAAAAATGTTTTCTTATCTTGATAATTACTTGTGATTTCTTTGTATTCATATTATCTTCTTTTATGTCTTCTTCTATCTTCTTATCATCAAGCAACTACCAAAACATAAATGCATGAATATCAAAACAACAAGGACACAAGATGTAGGCTGTCAACAAGGGCAAGCCACAAAACCCATCTAGGGGAAAACTCAAAAATTCTCTTCTCCTCTTCAAGACAAATACCTTCTCCAATCCACCAAGTCAGCCTCCCAAGAAAGTCCTTCCAAGATGACAAAAATCTGCTTCTAGTCAATAAAAGTCAACCCTCTTTAGTCTTGCATCAATCACAGATTTTGGCCTCCTGCATCAAAATTTCGACTTCTATTCCAGACTTGCATTTTTCGACCCTTCTACAACTTCAGAATCTTCACACGCATGGGCTAGAAACAAGAGAAAATGATCTTCTTTCTTTTGTTAGGGTTCCTTCTTCCTTCGCTAGGGTTTATCTTCATTTTCCAAGCCTTCTTCACTCCTTTGCACCTCTTTTGATTGCAAATCAAACTTCCTTACTTGGATACCACAATAGGCCGAAGTCATAGCTTATATATAGTGGTTCTATGCGGTCGAGTTCCCTTCATGAGGTTGACTTGATAGTTCTTGAGGCTGATTTGGTGGAGGAGGCACAAATTACCTTTTTGACACAAAAATAAATTTCTTCTTTGATACAATATAAGCCCAAGAAGGGTCTAACAAAAGATGATAAGGACAATGATTTATGACACAAACCCTAGAAGCACACAATGGGTGCTTTGACCTAGAAATATAATAAATTGAGCATGAAGCCCACACTTATAAAATAATATTTTTCTTTCTTACAATATATATATATATATATATATTACAAATACATAATAATTACATCACGTCATGAGCTAGACAACCATTATGTAGACCGATACTAGTTATATTTTCAACACGCTCTCTTAAATAGGGAGGTATTCATAATTGTTTAACCGGTACAAGGTTGACCTCAGTTTGAAGTGTTCCAGGAAGAGTACAACAACATATGTAATGCTAGATACCATCAAGGGCAAAAATTGCCAAGGTATCAATCAAGTGTCATCAAGGCTACCTGCCAAGACACTAACTCAATGGGGATTAAGTACCATCAAACTACAACCCCGGTATCAATCCAACAGGACATAGATACCATCTAGGCCTACATGCCAAGACACCGACCCTCACAAGGATCTAGGTATCATCAAGGTCAAACACTAAAATGGAGCTCCATAAGACCAAGATACCCTCCCACACCAGGATCTAGACATCATCAAGGCCAAAATTTAATTGAGATGTCAATACCAACTAGAACAAAATGTCCTCCCAACTACCATCATATAGGTACATATCCTAAGGTACTCATCTCTCCCTCTCAACCAAATCAATCCAAGCATGCTTATCAAATATTCAAAACTTCTCAGGGAGAGATCAACATACCAACTACTTGTTCATTCAATAGAACATATTGTAGCCTCACGACCCCAACTAATATCAAACTTGCAATTTATTGGTTCTTATTATCAATATGCTAGAATAAATTCGGGGTCCTCAACCATTCTAATGCTACTTAGATCATCACAATATCCAAACAAATCTCAAAGAAAGCTTCTTTTTCCAACTTCAAAAGCAACACCAAACTCAGCCTTAACACTTCTCAAATCTTAGTTCATGACTCATCAAACTAGACTAACCAACAATAGTGCTTTAGCCATTCTCTGATCTCCTTCTTTCCTCACGACCTTCATTAAACGATTGGCTGTTAGTCATGACACATCATGTCCTGCCTCTTAACTATGGAGGATATACACTTTCCTTCATAAAAGAGATACATCCAAGCTCATTCTCAACTAGGGGGATAAGTCCATCATCAATCACTCTCTATTCTTCCAGCTACACAAGCTCTTTCTTTTGCATTATCATATCATTGGAGAACTTCGATCTTCATAAACATCATTTTTTATCTTCATATAGTAACAAGGTCATCTTCAATGTCATTAGGGTTCTTACAGTTCCCTCTTTCCATCATGCTTATCATCATCATAAGGTCATCATCAAATTTGAGGTAGACATACATTTTTACAACCTCTTGCAAACTATGTGCCTGCAAATCTCAACAACAAGTACAACCAAGCATGAATATACAAGAGCATGAAGTTAACTCCATCGATCTAGGGTTAGCATCTAAGGTTATCAAAACTTCGAATTTAAACTTTAGATATTCAAAACCTAAACCTAGTTAGGTTCATAATCATAGTGGAAGCAATGCTCTAGACTCTTACAACAACCTTTGCTAGGGTTTTGTTACAAACCTTGGATATTGTCGTCAAAACTTTAAATATTAAACCTTAGATATCCTACAACTAAACCATGCTACCGTTTCAATCATAGTGGAAGTATTTACACCTAAGGTTTCATTTTCATGCCTTAGGATCTTCTATCAAATTCTACAAGGGTTTTGTCATAAACCCTAAATGTCATCATCAAACCCCAAAAAGCTAGGGTTTTACCAAAATGAACAAATAACAAGAGATAATTATTACAAGGGTTGATTTAATCTTATAAATCAAACACCCTAACAATATAAGAATCTTCATGATTTTATAACAAAACCATAGAAATGAGAGAGATATTAATATAAAGCAAATTTTAAAGACAAAATGATCGTACCTTCTTTTATGATGAAGTCTTGCTACAAATCTTGTAATCTTAAACGTACATTGAGTTGCTTCTACTATAAACCTTTTAGGGCTTCCTCTTAAAGGCCTCCTTTTGCGAAAAATCTTCTTTTAGGGTTCAAGTTTTCCTTAGGAGTCTCCCTTTGAATCTAGCTATAATCCTTATTACAAGCATTCCTTAGAGTATACCTGCAAACCTTTCTTACAAGGAAAATAAGAGAAAGGATTATAATCAAGCAACAAAAATAAAGCTAGATATATAGAGGAAATCAACAATAATGTAAAGGAAATAAAGAACATGATACTTATCTTTTGAGAAAAGTGGAACCTCCCTCTTAACTTTGCGTCAAACTAGTCATTGTGAGGGGTTTCTTCAACTTTATCCAAAACAACTCAAGAAATTTTCTCATCAAAACATATTAGATCTATAAACTTTAGGAATAAAAAAGAAAGATTATTCCCAGAGTCAAACATAAGAGAAATTCTACAAGGCCTAAAATAATAACCTATACTATAGACAAAAAGATATATAAGGGATAACATCCCCTAAAGACTCAATAGAAGTCTTTGACCTCAAAGACCTCAGTTTAGGTCTTCTTTGGTGGAACATCATCAACTGCAACTGTAGCTTGGTCTCTTTCTCTCTTCTTGTTCTTAGGATTCTCAAGACATTGGTTCTTATAATGTCCCATCTTTTGACAATGATAACATTCTATTTTAGAAAGGTCAATCTTCCCATGATAATTCTTCTTTGACCCTTTAAACTTCTTAATTCCTCCTTTCTTCTTAAAATGAGCAGAATAGGCATTTGAGGTGGTGTTCTCTTCATCTTCTTGCTTTCGACCTACTAATGCAAGACGAGCTTCTTCTTGAGCACATGTAGTTCACATTTCCTCAAAGGAGGGAGTATCTTTCCAACTACTAATTCCAGTTGTAAAGGCATTCCAAGACTTTGGTAGTCCTACTAGGGCAACAATCACAAGCTCCTTATCAAGGATAATTTCATCAAGTGCTTGCAGTTCATCTCTGATATAGGAAACCCTTACAAAGTAAAAAGACACTGTATCATCCTTGGTCATCTTGACAGTTCGTAGTTGGTTCTTTAAACTTGTCACTTGTCCAATATTCTTGATTTTAAATAGCTTGGAAAGGGCATCATACATGCTCTTTGAAGTATTTACTGTAGATATGTAGGGAATCAAGTTGTCTTGAACTCCATCCACAATGATGCTCATGGCTATAATGTCATTTTCCTTGTACTTTTCCTTTCTAGCATCATCAGTTGGTTCTTTGACTTTTCCTTGTACTAAATTCAATACTTTATTTCTTGCAAGGATGAGATCCATCCTTTTCTTCGATGCTCTAAAATTGGAAGCTCCTTGTAGTTTGTTCTCAGATTTCATTGATGATGCCATAGGTTTACTTGTTAATGTCACCCTTACTAGATATCTTTGTAGCCTTCAATAGGTTCTCTTCTTCAAGGTAGTTTATAGTAAACCAAGACTTGAATATGATTGCCGAAAACTTTCTTCCACCTAATAGATAAATACTTTTCTACTCCTTACGATCTATCTTGAATCCTTTCTTGAACCTTAATGAGAGCAATTGACCATCAAGCTGCCTTTTTCCTCTTCTACTTCACCTTAAACTTTGATACCATGTTAGAAATTAGCAAGGTAGAAAGATTTTCTTGTCTTGATAATTACTTGTGATTTCTTTGTATTCTTATTATTTTCTTTTATGTCTTCTTTTATCTTCTTACCAAAACATAAGTGCATGCAGATCGAAACAACAAGGACACATGATGTAGGCTCTCAACCAAGGGAAAACTCCTCTCCTAGGGGAAAACCCAAAAATTCTCTTCTCTTCTTCAAGAATCAAATCAAAAGAGACAACCAAGACTCTTAGACCAAGACAAAGACCTTGTCCAATCCACCAAGACAACCTCCCAATAAAGTCCTTCCAAGATGACAAAAAGCTACTTCTAGTCAATAAATGTCAACCCTCTTCAATCTTGCATCAATTACAGATTTCAGCGTCCTGCATCAAAATTTTGATTTCTATTGCAGACCTGCAATTTTCGGCCCTTTTGCAACTTCAAAATCTTCACGCATGTGGATTAGAAACAAGAGAAAATGATCTTCTTTCCTTTGCTAGGGTTCCTTCTTTCTCTTCTTCCTTCGCTAGGGTTTATCTTCCTTTTCCAAGCCTTCTTCACTCCTTTGTAGTTCCTTTGATTGCAGATCAAACTTCCCTACTTGGATACCACAATTGGTCGAAGTCATAGCTTATATATAGTGGTTCTATGAGGTTGAGTTCCCTTCAAGAGGCTGACTTGACAGTTCTTGAGGCCGACTTGGTGGAGGAGGCACAAATTACATTTTTGACAGAAAAATAAATTTCTTCTTTGATGCAATAAGCCGAAGAAGGGTCTAAGACAAAATGACAAGGATTATGTCAATGACACAAACCCTAGAAGCACTCAATGGGTGCTTTGACCTAGAAATATAAGAAATTGAGCATGAAACCCTTGAGCACGAAACCAATTAGATTTTCAGAAGATTGATACTAGTTACATTTTTAGAAGACTGGTACTAGTTACATTTTCAGCAAGGGAGGAGTCCGGGGAAGAGAAATTGTAAGTAGTTTCAGAGGACTGAAATAATAAAGCTCTGGAGATCACTTTCTAAAATTCCAACAATTCCAACTTCAACAAATTGTAGCATGTTCTTCTTTCTGATGTGATTTTTCCACTTTCCGAAATCTTTTCGTTCTTATATCTTTCTAGTGTTTGAATTAAATTAGCGCAATCAGGAAAATGTACAAGCCATCCCTGATAAAAAATCTGCATGGTTAACTTAAGATAAAGAAATTAGTGTAAAAACAGTTTGTTTTGAACACTCTTCAAAGTTTTAATGATATCGACGCAGTGTAAATTTGGACACTATGAAGGATATTATATTGGTGCTGGATTCTTTTCTGCTTGGGGCATCTTTATCACAAAGTTATGGCTATGTGAATTCATTTATTAAATGCCCAGATAGCTGAACTTTGTTTCTCCTTTCATCTACTTCCATATCGTATAAGTTTTGAAACTACGAGCTGTCGATGACTGGCCTTGGTGAATGGTTGGAGGAGAAAAGTTTACAACAAGGACACAATTCTTCCTAATCATTAATATTTTAAATCTATTCTTAAAATATTGATGTCCTTGGCACTGATTTCTTTACAGCCTGGAATTATCTCAAGGGTTACAACATTGGCCATATTGCAGGTCTTTTGGTGCATATCCCTTGGTATATATATATATATATATATACATATACATGGTATTTTGATGCATATATGTCAACAAAAGCATGTAGAATGATGAATTAGATATAAAAAAACATAAAAAACATAGATTGAACCATATAACAACAATCATCTAGAAGCTAAGTTGCACGAAACGGGGAAACGAGTACGAGTTTCTGAAACGGGAAGCGATACGAAACACAACCTCCCCAAATTTTTGAAATGGGGAAACACGAATATATATATTAGGACATTTAAGAAATATGTGCAATCATAAAGCATATATGATACATTCTAATTTATTACGTTATGATAAAATTGTCAATTGTCAATGCATAAACTATAAGTCTCTAAATTTACATCACATTTACTCATGAATGATTACATTATGAAAATAGAAATATCCAAAATCAGCGACGAGAAATTTCTAATTTCTTGTCTCGTGCTTGATTGGGAGTCTCCTCGTACATAGTCGAACGACCTCAGTGCTCTTGATTAAATACAAGTTTCATACCCTAGTACCCTACATGCTCTTCATTATTGGGAGTCTCCCTTGCATAGAGGGCTTGGTTCTCTTGATTAAATACAAGTTCCATACTCTAGTACATGATAAAATCCAATGGAAACATTGCAATCCTCCTAATCCTGAAATCCTGAAAAACAGATAAGTCTGCTGGATTTTGAGTGAGATCTAAAATACTACTTTCTCCATATGAAATCCAATGAGGGCGAAACCGCTCTCAAACATCTTGAGTCATTTCATGGTAATGTTAAAATTTTAAGTAAAAGGATGAAATGAAAAATAAAGGAGAATATCACTTTTACTTTAAAAAAAAACACAAGTAAAAAGATGAAACGTGAGTCGTACGGCCCTGAAACGCGTTTCAGGCCGTACTGGCCACGTTTCTGTTTCGTGAAATGTGGCAGTATGACCTGAAACTTGTTTCAGGGCCGTACAAAAAGCGTTTCAGTGTTTCGTACCCGTTTCCGTACGGAAACGCCCCCTTGCCCTACGTTTCCCGCAACATAGTCTAGAAGTTATAATCTTCATCAACCACGTCCACAAGTTAGTGACATAGTAACATACAACATATTGAGTCTCATGATTCATCAATCTTAAAGTTTCAAGCTTTCAAAATTCAATATATAACAGTTATCATCATTGATCACCAAAGTTGTACTTGTAAGCTAAGTGTAACCATTACAATAAATAATATCTAACATGAAATGAAATATTATAAAATGAAATGAAGTGAAACAACTTTCAACTTTCGCCAAGCATCATATTCATAATTCGTTACTAATGAGTTATAATTCCCAACTTCAAACGTCAAACTCAAATTGTCATGTATTGTTTACAAAAAATATCATAATAGATATGAAAGAGTCAAAAGCTATAAAAACTACTAGAAACTAGAAAAGACAAGTAAATCGATTATCTATTGCTAATGCTTGGGCTTCTTGCTGCCACGAGAAATGTCTAATTTTTTAGTCTTGTTGGAAAATCAAGATCTTTGTCATTAATATCACCCTCTAAGCATTAATATCCAGAGGTATCTTTGTCATTACCTCTGGATTTGTATAGGGATCTTTGTCATTAATATCATCCTTTAAACATTAACATAAGATAGAAAAAGCATAGCATGTCAAGTCAAGATTTTTTTTGAGTGATGTGTACATTTTTAGGAGGGTCATGATAGAGGAGTTCGACAACGAATGTCACTAACATGTATATAACCGGATCTTGTAAAGGCCGAGTGAGTAAGTCCAGGGCTGGAGGTCGGTGATGTCAAGAGTGCCAGAGTCTGATAGCCAATGGCGAGGGGGGCAACAGTGGTGCTAGATCGCTATCAGAATCCCCTGGACTGGCTGCATGATCCACATGATCCTGTGGGGGGAGGGATGTAGGAGCGAGGGATACTCCTAACATCTGAGGCCAGAGGAAAGCAGCTCTGGGTAGGATAAGTCTCTAGCTGCTCTGCTGAGGCTGGGGAGGAACCTGTAGGGGGAGAGGGGTTCGGGAACCATCTGGTACTAAACCCTATTAATTATTTCTTGGACTAACATTAATCCCAACATTGCTGTTAAGTAGTGCTTTTTTGTGCTATAGGGCTTTCTTTCTTTTTTAAAAGCTCTCCTTGCATGGATACTCTGTTGCATTGTTAAGGACTGTGGTTGGTTGTGGTGTTATGATATTTTAAATTTTCTTCCTCTAATGATGGACCTGTTTTTACGTTGTCTTGATGTGATTGACCTCCCAAAGCTCTAGGGCATTTGTGTTTTGTGTTGTGAGATTTTGAGCCTTCAGTTGAAGTGTGAAAATACATTGACTTGTACTGGAGAAGTCAAGCATTGGAAAGGTACAATAATAAAAATGACAAAGATGATATTCTAAAAAAAATAGATGCATGTATTTTTATAATGTCCTAATAAGCATTAGCATTGTTTGCCCTGATTTGAAGTTTGCAAAAATTAAGCTCTATTAAAATTTGGTCCACATTTGTTGATTAAGCAAATATTCAAATATATAATATACACGTGATTGGGGTTTCTAGTATTTTTAATGTCCATATCTTTTGAATTTTGTTATGTTTGGTCCCTTAATGGATATGTCTCTCATTTGCAGGCATGAACCAGTTCAAGCCTATTTTCCTTGGAACAGTACATCCGAGTACCCCACTGGGGAAGTTAAAGAGAGCTTGCAATACACAGAAATGTATTCGTGCAGGAGGCAAGCATAATGATCTTGATGATGTAGGCAAAGATACATACCATCATACATTCTTTGAGATGCTTGGCAATTGGTCCTTTGGTGATTATTTCAAATGTGAAGCCATTGGGTGGGCCTGGGAGTTGCTGACTGAGGTGAGTTCCATCATCAATCTTTCTGGCAAAAATCTGAAAGATTTTTGCAATTTGTATAGCTGTATAGATGAACGTGAAATTATAATTTCTTATTGACTAGAAATTTGAATTATTGTGTAGTGGTTTCATATATTCTTCTTTATTGTATACACTCACATACATCTCTGTATGTATAGTTGCCTACACAATTATTTATTTTTACAAGGAAATGTGGTGTGGAAACTCAAGGGATGCTTCCCGGTATTTGTGGATGGCTTAACTAGTGCATCTCACCCAACGAGATTTGAACCAGGCAGCTGCTGGTACAAATGTAGCCAAATGCCCAACAACATTGGCAACGACTTGTTGAACTAACCCCTTGGGCTAATTGCAGACACAATTAATAATTGAAAGCATCATAGCCTTATTTAACAATGTGAACTTTTTGCACAGGTCTCTTCAATATGTACATGGCAAATGATTGCCTAATCTAATCCAAGCACTTCTTAGCTTATCGAACTGTACATGGCTGATGATTGTTTGATCTGATCTGAGCACTGGTTAGCTTAAACCTCTTACTTCCTGGACTTGTTGGCACCAGACTTGCGAAAGAATAGTCTTGTAATGAGATTCTCAGAATGGTTTTACAGAAAACTGGAGGTCAATATTCACGTGTCAGCATCTTATGTCTCTGAAGAATCGGATATCATTTGACTTACATCAATTGTCTCATAACATATGTTGACCAATAATATTTGTATGACAACTGAAATAAAATTAATGTGAAGGACTAACATTAAATGCTTTTAAGTTTTAATACAACTCAATTAAATGTCATCGCGTGACATAGATGCAACATGTCTATGTTATTGCCGTGTGCTTACAAGCATCATGGTTGACAGAGGGAGTTAATAAATATTTGTAAAAATAAACCGACACTACAGTGTGATGACCTCTGAATTGGAAAATATGGCTTTATATGGATAAATTCTTAACTATTGAGTGTATGCAATAGCATTGTATGATTTTGAACTTTGTGTATGAAGCTGTATTGTTCAGTTGAATTATAGGCAAATGTTCAAGGCAGTAATTAGTCATTCCTATTAAATTGTTATTGCAAAAGAATGAAAAATATATCAATTCAAGAGAAATATTGGATGAAATAGCATTTTCATGTGAAGTTAAAAGGGAGAGTTTTGTTGTTGGTGATTGATATGTCTCAAACTGAGCTTCAAGGGTTTGTTGTTTCTCAACGTCCAGCCACTAAAGAAATCCTGTACAGCTCATATTGGGGTTGTATCTGCATTGCAAAATGTTATTTATTGTGTAATGCTAATCTGAGCACTTGTTAGCTTATTGAACTTCACATGGCAAATGATTACTTGACCTAATCTGAGCACTTCTAAGCTTATCAAACCTCTGGCTTCCTGGACTTTACACCAGACTGACAAAAGAATAGAAGTATTGTTTTAAGCTTCTCGGAAAGATTTCAGTAAGACTTGGGGCCAGTATTCATGTGTCAGCATTGTATGTAAATGAATAATCAGATATCAATAGACTTATGTCAGTTATTTAATTACATATCTTGACCAGTAATGTTTGTATAGCAACTGGAATAAAAGCAAGGTGAAGGACTAATATTAACTTTAGTACAAATCACATAAAATGTTATCATGTGACTTGGAGACAGCATGTCTATGTTATTGCTGTGTGCCTACAAGCATCGTGGTTGAGAGAGGTAATAACTATTTGGGAAAATAAGCTGACACTTTGCTGTGATGACATTAGAACTGACAAATATGGCTAGACATTGATAAAGTTGTTAAATTTTTTTAAACTCAGGTCAGATTTAATGTCCAATGAAATTATACCCAGAACAGATATAAAATTAATTTCTTCAGATCTGAATTTTCAATTCTATGACAAGAAATACACCGAGTTTTTAACTCAGTATGCACAGCATAAATAATTAAACAGTAAACCAGGCACATATTTTTTTTCTTCTTGACACTGTTTTACCCTAGAAACCGTAATATGGGGAAAACCAGCAAACTGGGGCTTTTATTCAGCTTCAGAAAATCTTGATTACAGCTACAGTATTCACTCAGAAAATTACAGCTGCAATTTCTCAGTCTTCACATTGTTACAGTCTGGTCTATGCAGCCTGTACGACCTAGCAAAATCGGCCTGTACAGCCCAGCAAACATGGCTTGTGTAGCCCAGCAGATTTAGTTCTGTACATCCCAGCAAACTATGGCCTGGTCTTTACACCCTACATGCTACCCTGAAATTGACCTATTGCTGCTCTGTCTGCTGATACTCTTGCTGTTAGTCCTTCTTCCTGATCTTCAGCTGAATGCCTAGTCTCGACTCTCTAGTGCCAATTGAACTGACTCTTCAACAACCTATTTCCATTTTATAATTTTTGTTGTTGAAATTCTAGTAGTGTGATGACTAGAATAGTTTTACACAAATGATAACTACTTCTATTGATGCAGATTGCTTCTTCTTTATACTTTTGTGAATAAGTAGCCATACATGAAAAACTCACAGTAGACAATAAACAAGAGATAGGAGACACCAAGATTAGGCTCACAGCCAGGGAAAAGCACCACAAGGAGAAAACCCAAAATTCTTTCCTTATGAGAGAGGGATTCTGTCCATCAATTGTACATCTGAATGATCCAACGAATCCAAAATAACCAACAATGAGTTACCCAAACAAAGTCTGCACGATATAAGAGAGAGAGATTCTACTTCTGCCCAAAAGGTCTGCACAAGGAGGCTGAAAAATAGCTCTGAAGTCACTGTGATGGCAGGCCAAAGTTTTCACTATAATCTCCAACGAACAGTCAAGAATATAGGTTCAAAAGAACCTCGGTCGACTTCAGAATGGTGTCCCAAAGGGAGAGGGAGTCTCTCTGTAATTTTCGGGCCACAAAAACATCAACAAAACAGAGGTATAGAAGTTCCCATGTCACTGTATTAATGAACCTTTGCAGACAATCCAATTTGCACTCAAAAAGAACCTTATTCACCTCTTCGCACTTGAGAATATACTCCCAAATAGATGCCCAAATTAGTCTTTGATTGCAGACCGAATGGATGAGTTGTTGGTGAGTGAAATGAGTGCCATTGACCTTTTATTAATAGGCGTCATGAGAGGGATAATTAGCCAGAGGGCCGACATGAAAACTTTCTTGAGGCTGACCTGAAGGACCGATTTAACAGACATGTAAATTTAGGATGGGCCAACTTGTGGATGTTTAAATTTCATTTCTTCTCCATGTTTTGATGAAAAATGCCGACCATAGCTACCTTATATTTCAAAACTCCCTCTTAGCTAGGGAGGTAGTTTTTTATTCCCTCTCAGGCTCCATCTTTCTGACCAATCCATAGGTCTCTTGGCTCACAGCCTAAGGAAGAAAACAAAATCCAAGCTTCTCTCTCTTTCAGGCTCAACATAAGGAAAGATAGATAGCATCCATCTCAAAGCATCTTACGGACAACAATGTCTCTCGGCACATAGCCTACAGGAGGAATCATTAATACATTTCTCGGACAACAATGTCTCTTGGCTCACAGCCTACAGGAGGCATCATCAATACATCTCCTGGACAAGAATGTCTCTCGACACAGCCTACAAGAGGAATCATCAATACATCTCCCGGACAACAATGTCTCTCAGCACAGAGCCTACAGGAGGAATCATCAATACATCTCCTGGACAACAATGTCTCTCAGCACACAACCTACAGGACGAACCATCAATACATCACCTGGACAACAATGTATCTTGACACAGCCTACAGGGGGAATCATCAATACATCTCTTAGATAACGATGTCTCTTGGCCAACAGCCTACAGGGGATGATCTATTCATTGTGCTATGTAATCAGTGTTCCCTCTTTAAGGGAATTCTCATTCGTTTCAGTTTCTTTACACAAATATCAACAACTAGTTCAACATCAGTTCTTTATCAAACACAACAACATTCAGTTGTTCATTTAGCTTCAGCAAGGGCTTCTTTCAAAAGCAACATCATCATAATTAAAGCCAACAAATAAGAAGTGGCTTCTCACAAAAACAAGCATCAACAGACCGTACTCGAATCCAACAAATACCCGAGTCTTGCATCTTCTTCAAATCATTAATCTTGCAGTCCATTATATCAAGGATATCACCAGATTCATGTCTCAAAAATAGCTCTCTCTTACACAAGAGTCCTTTCATCTTGTTAGCTCCCCTTAGGTATTCAACCTATCATGAGTTCTATTGTCATATTGTTCTTCCTTCATTTCCAATGATTGCTACACCTTGGCAGTCTTCATTATGTGTACAAACCTCACTAGGAGGCTACGGAAGAGCAAGAATAACCAAGCAACCTAAGAGACTCATAATGAAATAATCAAGATAATAATTATCTTTTGAGAGTGTGTGAGCTCCCTCTTGATCTTAGCCTTCCACGTCCTCATTAACATCGAGTCTATATCTTGATCATCATCATCATCATCATCATCAATGAATCATCATCATCATCAAGGAGTCTACATTATCAACATGTTCACAACATCAAGGAGTCTTTATCATTAACAAGTCCATATCATCATCATCAAGAAAGGATTCTACATTATTAACGTGTCCACATCATCAAGGAGTCTTCATCATTAACAAGTCCATATCATCATCATCATTATCAAAGAGTCATCATTATCTAATCATCATCATCATCATCATTATCAAGGAGTCACCATTATCTAATCATCATCATCAAGTAGTCTAGCCCATATCACCAAAGAGTCCACACAAGTAGTACATATCATCTTATATTTTATATATCATCATCAAAGAATCTAGTCCAATTCATCATCAACGAATTATCATCATCAACATCATCAACGAGTTCATGTCATCAATGAATTATCATTATCAACATCATTTAAGGAGTTCATGTCATCAATGAATTATCATCATCAACAAAGAATAAGCATCAAGGAGACCCGAAAGGATACAACCCCCACTCGATTGATTATGTTTGCTCGCATCTCTCTCGGGCTGGGGGAGGGAAGGGGAATGGAGGCGGCCCCTACCACATAGATGGACATGCATCTGACAAAGGACAATTGACGGATGCGCTTTAAGGCTCGACCATAAGCCCACCACCCAAGCCCGCCCTACTTAGGGGGCCATTCTCTCTTGGCAAAGGTTTTTCAAGATTTCCCTACTATTATAGCATTTTCAGGAGGCAGAGGTTTAAGTTCCTGTTTTAAGTAAGGTGTGCCCCAAAATCATGAATCTCACTTGCTTTACTATACTGCGCCCACCCCTTCGTTATGCCCCATATTGATTCCCCTCAAAAGGACTCGTATGCATGCTTTCAGATAGAATAAAGAGAGATCACAATACCAGGAAAGGGATTAGATCGTCTTTCCATATTTATTTACCGTATTTATTAGATGAAAAAGAAATAGCTAACTTGAGCATAAAGCAAGCTAGTAGGGCAGGTAAGACCTTCCATTCAGGACCAACCTGTCGGGCCAGTAAGACCTACCTTCCTTTCTTTTTATCCCTGCTACTAACCTTCTCTTTCACCACCTTAAGACCTAGACCTGTTAGCCCTAGACCACTTGAGAAATTAAGACCTTAGGAGATATAGATAGTTATTAACTTATTCGGGCAGGATGGGATTTGATGCATGGCATGGATGGATGAATGGACTTCAACATAGAGCATTGAGTTTACGGGGGACTACTACAAGGAGATAGATGTTTGCTTCATTAATGAATATTAGGTGGTACAACATTTAGAGTTTAACTATTTACCTTTACTACGGTGCCTATCTTACTTTTACTTATGTGCATACTAGACTTGTTCCACCAGACCTATACTCAATCAATACTTGCCTTCAACCTAGAAAAAGAGATTTAGTGCTGTCCAACCCATCACCTGATCTTAGAAGTGAAGCACTAGATGGGATGGGATCAAATAGCCCAAGACTTTGATTAGCTTCTTACCATGCATGCTTTCCCGATTGCAGGATGGATTGTACACTAGCTGGGAGGGATGGTTTCCTTTTTATAAGATATTGTTTCACTGCTACTGGTTTACTTTATGATCCATCAGTAAACCTCATTGGATGGAGGACAGGCTTCAGATTTCTGCTAGGAGAAGATGTACAGATAGTCAGGATATGCTTTGTTTATCACACTTGCTTTAAGATGCTATGCTGGGTACCGGTATTACTTCTTGTTCTGGCCGAGCTCAGGATAGGATACCTTTTGAATTTTGAATCCACTTGCTAGGAATGAATCAAACTACTTGTTCCCTTAACCTGATAATTACCCACCTGAAGAACTAGACCTTCTACCCTAGAACACTTGCATTAATGAGATGCTTAGGAAGTATTGCTATCAACTGGAGCAGAGGGAATGGCATGGCTGGCATGAAACAATGACTTTGTACCCACTCCGTGCCTCTTTTTTCACTTATGTGTTTCCTAACTACCCGATATTGGACGATGAAAGCGCTTAGGCAAGTACGGTACAACAACTATAGACCCGAGCAGAGAGAATAGCATGGCATGGAGATGGATGGCATGATACCACCTAACCCCCCTTCTGAATGTGTTACCTGTCCACCGGAAGAGCCATATCTCTAGAACACCTGAATGAAGCGTTTAGGAAGTATCGCTATGAACCCCTTTCCTTATCAGCAACACCGGATGGGATGGGGTCAAATAGCTGATAGAGAAGAAGGTTGTTGGTGGTTTCCCTCTAATAGAGATCATGGAACTGTCAGATGGAATGGGGATTATGATCCATCAGAAAACGTTGGATGGACAGGCTTCAGACTGATAGGATATGCCCAGACAAAGTCAGCCAGGATCTCTTTGTAACAATGGATCTTAGTAGAGAGGTATGGCCATCTATATGAATCAACTAGTGAAATGAGTCGGGGAAATGCTACAATCCCTTTCCTTTACTTTAATCCCCCTCTTGATGACATGGCAGGGGGGGCGGCGGCTAAATGGATAGTGTCATTAGCCAAGGACTTTTAGTTACATGCTCCTCCGGGCGGGGATGGTCCCGAGCAGGCGAGTTTCCCTTTCACTCAGATCGTTGAAACTGCCGTATGGGATGGGATTATGGTATATTAGAACAACCTCATTGGATGCATAAGCTTTTGACTGCTAGGAGATGCTTTGATCGCTTGCCTTTAGGGCTGAATCTATTAAGAGGGCACTCTTACTATCATCCCTACGACAAGTCTTACCTTATACTTCACTTTGACTATACAACTTCACCTTCAAAGCTAGGCACGTTAGCCCTAGACCACTTGAGTAATGAATCACTTAGTGTGGAGGGCAACTTTCCCTTTCAGAACCGGATCACTTTACCCCTGACTTACTTATTACCTTCAACCTAGGAGCATGGATGGACTTATGCCCAAGCCACATTACCCTTCTCTTAAAAGCACCGGCTGGGACCTTGCCCGATGCAAACAAGCTACTTCGTTCCTTACCTTTAACTTGATTAGTGCTTGGTGGACTATAGAAAAGGAGACACTTGCAAACAAATGCAACTATAAAAAATCAATTTAAGAAAAAGAAAAAGGAAAGAGTTTATATAGATAAAAAGGGGATAAAAAGCAACTCAACCAATCACCTACTACAGACAGCCGCTAGAACTCGACACCTTGCTATACGCTAAAGCCTACAGACCAAGTCGACCAAACCGCACATAGCCACATTCAAATTGATCGACCGTCAACTACCACCACTGCGGCACCTAAATACCATCGTGTCATTTTTGCCCGACGTCACAGTGCACGTAGTTGTTGGGAGCCCAAAGACCTCAGTGACAGACTGCACAACCACCGGAGCCCCAACCCCACAACATTGATGTCCCTTTTGCTGCATCCACACTACGCCCACAACCCGTTTGACCCGCTACATCAACGCTCTACCCATAACAACCATCTAGCCATGGTCTAAAGCTATTGCCGCACTCTCCCGAGCCACTACGTTCAATCGCTGCACATGTCGTCCGTAGCTCGCTTGAGCCACAACAGTCCTGACCGCTCCACTATGCCATGCGCCAACACTGTCGGTTTAGTCAACACGCCATCCATTCCGTGTTTAATTCAGTGACCACCTGTTAAATTATGGTATGTTCTATGCTTAAGAGCAATCTACTTCAAATCTTCTTATTAGCTCAATATCATTTTCCAAAATTGCAATCACATCAACATGATAGTAAAATGCAAATAAAACCTAAATGTAAACAATAGAAGACAAGCCAAGACAAGAGATACAAGATGTGGCACCAGCGAGGGACAAACCCTAATGCGGGGAAACTCTTTGACCAATTCTTCTTATATTCTTCAATAATTCAGCAGAGAGAGAGAGATAGTATAATTTCACAAATCTGTGATTTTATAACAGCAGCAATAAAACCCTAACCAACAAAGTCAAAGATGGTCAAATAGCTCATGTCAACCTTGGTCAACTTGGCCTCCAACAACAATGATAGGCAGCCCAAAACAGTCCATGAAAGATGGTCAAACGGTAGTCAACGCATGTGAAGCTATGCGGTCAGCCCTCAAGAGTCAACGCTGGTCAAATGTATGGTCAAACAAGTCAACGTTTTGCTGCCCAGAAATGCGGCTAGCCTAGGAGAGGCTGCCCAAACCAAACGCAGTCAAACAGTCCTCTTTGCTGGTCAACATAGTCAAAATACAACCCTGTTGCTCTGCGGTCAACCCTAGTCAATGCTGCCCTAGATCAGACCTTCGTCCTTCCTTCTTCCCATGTGTGAGTGCCTTCCTCCTACAGATACCCAATTAGGCTAGGAGAGAGAAGAATGAGATGATGAGATAAGTGGTATAATGCCACAAGGTCTCCTCCTTTTATATGCCACGTTGAGGATAAACTAGAGGTGAGAAACACTGTTTTGCTTGCTGGCCGACCTTGACAATTTGTCAAGAAATACAAATAAATTCATATCTCCATGAATACATGTCGGAATCAGATGATTTTTAGATCAATCCTACACCTCTCGACGAGAGGAATCCAAGAAAATTATCAGCTTCCATAAATGAGGTGACCCACATGGAGTTTGGCCCTAGTTGCCAATTTTAACACCACCAAATAGTTAGGCAGCCCCTGCCGTACAATTGATCAAATTCGTATATTAAATTTTTTGTACAATCAACATTCCATACCAACTCGTATAGTCACCGTGTGTAAGTCAAAAGTTGTGACTCATATGCATACGCATGAGGTGTGACTTTTCATAGAAAACCAATTTCATATAATAAAAGGGTTAAAGCCATATATGAAAAGTTAAGAAGGATATAAGCTTAGATATATATAAATATATATAAAAAAACTACTAAAGAAATAGTTTTCAAGAAAAAGTTAGGAGTCGGAATTTGAGAAGTTTTTTATTTTTAGTTTTATTTTTATTTTGGGGTTAATTAAACTTATTTATACGCTGAGTGAAGCATTAATAAAAAGTTAAAGGATTTTATCTCTAAAAACCCTAAGCTCATTTCAATCGAGCAAAATGGAATATAATTCATAAATGAAAGAAGGAAGATTTTCAGAAACTTCACATAATTATGCTTTAGTGCTATTTAGAATTAAAGTGTCTATTGTGGGAAAATATGTCACTATTGCTATCTCACTTGCCGAAGATAAAAATTATTTAACGCCAAAGATTGCAAACCAATTAGTGATTTCGGAGTCAAATATAATCGAAAAATTAGACTATTTTGGCAACAAAAAATATGACATAACCAATTTACAGTTAAACATTGAGGATTATACATTTATATCGCAATACTTAGTTCAAATCCTATAGAGCAATCAATGTGACATTATTTTGGGTTCACCCTGGATGGAAACTCTAGGATTCTTCATCTTAAAAACGAAAAATAAGTTTTTAAGATTTTCCTATAGGAAGAAGAAAATAACACTTCAAGATGTTACACTAAAGCCAAATTCAGTAACACCAGAAGACATACAAGATATTTCGAAAATAATTTTCAAGAAGGTAAAAAAGTACTACAAAATATGCAAAGAGAAATTGACAAGATCACCATTGACAAAAATGAAGAAGTTTCTCGGCTTAGAGACCATAGTGAAAAATTACTAATGCAAATCAAGAAGCTTAAGATGTCATTAGAAAACAAGGTACAACAACTTATTGAGAGGGAAACATCAAATGTAGAAATTCAAGTTGACGAAAAAAACAACAAATACCGATCCAGTCAATATCACAACTCAAGAAGAGGACAAATTAGTTGAAGTAAAGATTTACTCAGAAGTTGCAGTTCCAACAACAAAAGATTAAGCAAAGATTTGACAATTAACCATTCAACTTCCATAACTAAAGGAAATCAGGTACTTCAAATAAATCAAGAAAATGACACAAACAAGATAAGGGAACATCAAATCACTAGAATTCCTTATCGACATGTGAATCACGAGAGTAGACAACTCAACCAAGCTACATATTTAGAACAAAAACAACAAACTAATGTTCCGAAGAATACTAATGTCAGTGCAATCCACTCATGGGATCACGAGTTTCCAATCATCGTAAGATTCCAGAGAAGATTATTTTAGGATGGTTTGATCCCTTTTTAGTGCGACATTTTTGTTTATCACTTAGAGGATCATATCAACTTGTATCAATGAAAATGACAGTTCTGAAATGAGAAGACATTCACAACAAGAAAGAGATCAAGCCTTTTCATCAGCAAGCTTTGAGGACAAAGCTTTTTGAAGAGGAAGGCAATGTTATGAATATAATTATGTAAAAGTAATAAATATAGATAATAAATAATAATCAATATAATATGTAATTAAAATTTGTTAAACAAAGAGGCATGTCTCTATAGACATGACCGTTCATGAAAGGGTACTTACCTGGTTATATATGCAAGACCCTCACTCTCAATTGTAACATCATTCTCATTCATACTTTTAACCTGCAGAACAAACTTTGTTTGCTTCAGTTTGAACTTTAAGGGTGAAGATTGAATACAAAATGATGATAAATTTAGTGTTATGTAAGTTCATTTATAAATAATAAAGGCTGTTTTTGGAGTTTACTGCTTGATTATGAATCACTGTGTAAATGTTATTCGGTATGGGCACTTGCTCCTTTATTCATGAATCTGTTTTCTCAATCATATTGTTAAAACTTTAAACTTGAATGGTTTCTTTCGAAGTTTGAATATAGTTTTCTGAAATAGCACAGTTTAAACTTTATATATGTAGATCATGCTTCCTTGTTTCCTTATTTTTAAGGAGCGACGTTTCCAGTGCGTTTCTGTTTCAGATACATGTTTCCACTGCCCCATATCATGCAACTTAGGTAGACCATATAAAGGATAATTGCGAATCAGTCTTTGGCCTTCCCCATTGAATACGTTTTATTCTTGAGCATTTATCAGAGCTTTCGTAATCATTGGCATTGTGTTCAGTATTTTCAGAAGTGTGCCAAGATCTGTACCCCTCCTCTGTTATGATAAACTGTATATAGCATGGCAGGTTTACAAGCTGCCCACCGACCGCTTATATGCAACATATTTTGGTGGTGATGAAAAGTCGGGACTTCCTGCTGATATTGAAGCTAGAGATACTTGGCTCACTTATCTACCGCCTGGGCATGTGCTACCATTTGGGTCCAAGGTAAAAAAATGCTTCAACCCTACCTACACGTGAGTTGGCCTTTATTTTCTGATATTGGGATTTCACTCATTTAGGCACCAGATCATTTTTGGTCAACTGATCTGTACTAATTTAAGATGTAAATCTGTTGTTATATGTCAGAATCTTATTTTTGGGTCTGATCTGACGTCTCTTTTTAAATTTAGATTTAATTGTTTTTATGCATCTTGATTCATGCTTATTCTCAAGTTTAGAATTTCCTTCAATTGTCATTGATGAATTTAAACATGAATTAATTCATTTCTTACAGGATAACTTTTGGGAAATGGGTGATACTGGACCTTGTGGGCCATGTTCTGAAATTCACTTTGATAGAATTGGAAACCGTGATGCAGCTTCCTTAGTCAATAATGATGATCCTACATGCATTGAAATCTGGAACATTGTCTTCATTCAGGTGTTGTGCTGAAGACAGTATTTTAGGGTAAATTTTGGTTTGAGGTTTTCCAAAGATATACTGATCCTAGCCACTATCTGGGCTGAGTGAGAAACACTTTTTGAATTTAAGACTTAGTTCAATCAGGAATCAGATGGCCATTGCTACTTTCCATTTGTGACAAACTAAATCCTTTAATTTCTTTGCAGTTCAACAGGGAAAGTGATGGCTCTCTGAAGAATTTACCAGCAAAGCATGTTGATACAGGAATGGGATTTGAACGGTTGACTTCAATTCTCCAAAATAAGATGGGCAACTATGAGACAGATATTTTCATGCCTATATTTGATGCAGTGCAACGGGCAAGTCTGGAAACCTAAAAGTTATAAGAATGTTTTTTGCTTTTCTTGTAGCTTTTGGATAGTCATTTGTATGGATGATTTGTGAGTCTACATGTCCAGCATCATATGTATCACCATCTTGTGCTAATGCTGTATTTTACTTTGTTTTAACAGGCAACAGGAGCACGACCTTACTCTGGTAAAGTTGGGGCAGAAGATGGAGATAAAATTGACATGGCTTATAGGGTAGTGGCAGACCATATAAGAACATTATCATTTGCTATTGCAGATGGTTCTCGCCCAGGTGGATCATGCTTTTAGCAATGGATTTTTTTTTTTACATGTGTTTTAATTTATTTTGAATACCTGCTTATGATACTTAATTAGTAGATTTTATTATGCTTTCACATGGCTGCATGAAATGTTGGCTACGGTAAATTTATTTGTAATTTTTTCTATATTTTCATTTTTTGATCATTGAGAAAGTACCAGCAAGAATCAGTGATGTCCTCTTTGTGTTGTGTGGCATAACTACTGCAACTTACTACTACCTAGACATTTCAAGGTGTTTGTAAATGATTTAGATTTAGTGAACCCTTATCTGTTGTTGTGCTTCTAGTTCTAATCTTCAATACACCCTCTTTTGTTCAATTTGACAAAGAACTTAAAGGAATAGAAATCTGAAATACACAGTATGGGTGTAAAGCAATAAATGCAATAGTTGGAGGATTTTGCTCAAACAGCTATTTTGTTTCCCATCTTTGAAATTTGTCCTGAATAATCTTAATTTTCAGATTCGGACTCGATCCTTTTAACCATTGGCAAACTGGAAATTAGCACTTAGTGTTTTGTTGTTCTTATTGTTTTCTCTTATTTCAATGAAATTTGTTAACAGAACTTGAACTATGCCTACAGATGCCTGATTTTTGAACCTTGGATATAGTGCCGTATTCTACATTGTGTATGATGTTTTTTCCATTTAATAATCTGATTTAGTCACCTTTCTTTTGATTTCTATCTATTGATATCTCTTTGTCTAATTGTTTTGATTCTCATGATTTCAAAGAATGTTTCTGATAGTTTTCTTTAGAAAAAGGGGAACATGGCTGTTAACATATAGAATATTTACAGGCATATTCACCCCAGGCATGTGTAGGTGAGATAAACATTAAGTTAGGAGCACAAGACCCAATTCCTCAGTTTGATTTGTCTCACTCTTTGTTAGGAACTCATCAGATGGTACATATGGAAATCAAAATAGTGCTGGAGGATTGTGATCTGGGTTGTATAGAGTGGAATGGAAGACAGGATATGAATGGAAGCACACACAGAAATATTGCAGAGAGCACAGTAATACAGTGAAAATTGAATTTTATTAAGCAGTCAAATAGTAAAATATAAAGCAATACAAACTAACTAGAATGGTGGTAGCTTATCTCTAAAGAGAGAGGTGTCAACTACATTCATTCGCAAGCTGCCCATTACAAGAGGCCCAAAATCCTATTCCTAGGAGATGAAGTGGCAAAACAAATGTGGGTCTCAGTTTGCGTACAAACTCTGTTAGGGGTATACAGTTGCCTGTTGGAAAGTTCTCGATGAGAACAATTCAAGCCCAAAAAAACATTTAGCACATTAAAAATGCATCAGAGTTTTGGGACGTGGAAAACTGCAGACAAATTTGCAAGATGGGGAACTGTTTGTCATGAGTTAGTGGAAGGTGTTTCTGGCCAATGATATCTCTTTGGATCAATTGTCCCCATCTAGGAAGCAATGCCCCCAATTGCTTTAAGTGCCTCCATTAGATCGGGTAACTTCTGCTCAACGAATTCATGGTGTATGGTTGGGTGTGTGGCTTTATTGACTGCTTAAATCTGTTGATGGTCTCGGTCAAAATCAATTTTTTCTAGATATGAATGTCAGCAATGAAATGTAGTTGAGTCCCCCTCACCGGCATGTGTGAATGGAAAAGGCGCTTCCCCTCCTTAGGTTCCTTTGACTCTTTTGGTTGGATCTTTGCATTTGCAATGGTAATATTGGGTTTTGCATCAATGGTTCACTTTGCCTTATCCCACTGTGACTTAGATTTTGAGCTAGTGTTTCATCCCTTTTCTTTTAAAATGTCCAACAATGATTATTTCGAGTGAAATTCATCTTTTTTGTGGCAGGGGATTTTGTAGAACTCACGCCACTTTTTGTTGTCCTTCATCTTTAAGTTACCCTTGTTCGGCTACGGCCTAGGTTGGTTATTTTGAGGTTAGTTTGATGGCCTTCATCTTCAAGTTACCCTTGCTTGGATACGACCTAGGTTGGTTGTTTTGAGGTTAGTTATCCTTGCATTAAGGCCACTTTTACCCTAATTTTGTTGTGGAAGATTTCTAGACAAAATTTCGACTTATTACTCTACTTAAACTTTCGTTCAATTTTGACAACATGTTGCCAAGCAGCTCCTAGTGAGGAGATGCCTAAGAAATGCATGTCTATTTAAAATGTACTTTTGTAGGCCATCATGGTACTTCAAAACTAGGTGTTGCTGGGAGCCTCTAATGCCTGGCTTTGTGTGGAAAGTATTGAAGATATTGATGTACTTAGACACTATCTAGTGTTTGTCTTGACGTAGAGTTGTCCATCTCGTGTACTTTTTAGTAGGGTAGAATTCCTCCTTGAGGACATTAACAAAATTTACCCAAGTAGGTTTTCCTTTAAATGTTGTAGACTCACCTTCATCATGTCTCTCCCAATAACCTTCCCACCAATCTTTGACATGAGGAAGGGCCTTAAGGAGCACATAGGTGATTTTTTCAGTGCTAGAATTTTTTTGAATAGTCAAATAGATTCATCCATTTCTAAGACATTAGCATCTGTCTTGTCTTCAAAGAAAGGAATGTCAAAATTGACATGTACCTTGAGGGGTATTGCATCTTTGAAATGGTTGCTTGTTGAATATTTATTGGTTATTGTTGCCATTTGTTGAAGGATTTGGGCTAATTATCCATCATTTTGTTCCTTTGCTGTGTGAGGGCTTCCTTAATCAACGACTTGATAAAATATCCTACTCCATCATCCCTCTTTTCATTTGCCATTGTCGTCTGGTTGTGTTGATGAGATTGGTCTTCCCCAAGCAAAAATAGTTAAAGATCCAACTCTCTATACACTAACCTTGTCGTGGACTTGCATTGAGAAACAACAAAGAGAAGATTGCTTTGAAAACACTAATCTGGATTGTTCAAAAAACATAAAGAAAGACATTGATATAAATGGAAACACAAACACACACGTAAATATTATAGAGAGCATATGAATACAATGAGAACATAATTCTATTAACCAGACTAATAGCAAAAGATTGCAAAATGCAAATTAGTACAAACTAGTTTGAATGGTGGTAGCATATCTTTGAAGAGAGAGTTGTTACCTACGCTTATATGCAAGTTTTCGATTACAATAGGCCTAAGTTGGCCTCATAACATAAGGTAGTAAACCATACTATGAAAACATCCTAAAGATCCAAAACCCCCTAACCCTAAGATGAAATGGAAAAAAGGAGTGTGAGCCTTGAGGAGTCTAGTTGATACATCAACTTTCAGGGGCGTACCACGGTAACCCCAATTCATTGCTGGGCCAAAAGAATTTTGTTTAGGGCCTCAAAAATACCCTGGAAGTTCTTGATACTAACAACTTGAGAATAATTAACAAGATGGGGAATCATTTGTTATTAGTTGTTATGAACTAAAAAGTCATAACAAATTAAATAAAATATTAAAATATTAAAGTATTATTTAATAATTAAATAAATTATTACAATCAGTTAATTAACAAATAATTGTTAAAATGAAGAGACATTAGTACTAATGACAGGTCTGTTTGTTTTAGGCGTGGACTAGCCTCTATTTAAGAGCACCGCCTCAACCTTGTAATCATATTCTTTTTATCAATATTATTATATATATTACATTCAGAATTCTATTTGGTGTCTTGTTTACAGTTTACAACAATTTAGTCATTTTATTGCTAACAGTAGTATCAGAGCCTGCTTTAGACTGGTGACACCCACAAGTTCTGCTGGCCATCAGGCCCCCACAGGTTTTCCATAAAACAACAAGATGGCGGAGGGTGCCATGCTGAATCAGCGCGAGGCCTGCGTCGTTTTACCTGCGGTTCCATTGCGTGGGCTTTACGGGATACGCTGAACCATTGAAGTCCCGTCATTTTCTTTTTATCTGCGGTGATAATGCTGAAATTCCAGTGTTTCTTTTTTATTTGCGGTGACAACATTGAAAGTTCCGTTTGCAGAGATACGCTGAAGTTTCTCGGTTTTTTTTGTTTTTTTTCTTCTTTTATCTATGGGTATTATTCCTGTTCGCTCGAGAAGGGCTTTGAACAGTCAAACGGAACGTGGCATTTCCGGTTGGACGTCACTGTCCATTCGATTAATTAAAAAAAAGTATTACATAATATCACATTACATGTAATTAATTTAATTATATAGAATTAAAACTATATAATAAAAAAAATTACATTAGTAGTATATTAATTAATTAATTAAAAAAAAATATATAATATATATTTTAATTTAATAATATCTTTTGATTATCAAATAAAAAAGAGGGTCTTCGAATAAAAAATAGGAAGAAAATGACGAATGATAACAATGACATTATGAAGAAGATCCAAGAAGACCTCAGTAAGCTATGCAAACGCTTGGATAACATCGAAAAGTTAGTAAGTAGGATCAGATGGCCGACGGAATTTCCTTCATAAAGAGCATGATGAACTGGCACCCCGGATAGATCGATCCATTTTTAGCTACACAAAGCCCCAAGACTCCAGAAGGGGAGACTTCCCTAGGGCAGGGCTTCATGCGGACATGAGAAGCAACAAATACCCCAAATTCACTTTGAAGGAAGCCAATATTATACGCATTCCCCCGGAAGGAACCATCTTAAAATAAAAAATGAATTACCAAGGTATGATGGAAAAAACTTTAAAGGCGCCGTAGTATGGGTAAATAACATGGATGCAATTTTTTTAGCAAACCCTCCGCTCGGTGAACAGGAAAAAGTCATCACTGCATCTACTTAGAAGCAGAAGCATACGATTGGTTTTTGTGGTGGTCATCTAAATGCATAGGTTGGTCATTCAATTGGAAAAACCTTAAAAAGCTCACTGTTAAAAAGGTTTAATGATGAAGAGGAGGATGATGTCTATGAGAGATTTGTTCACCTGAAGCAAAAAGGATCAGTGAGTGAATAGTAATACACTCACGAGTGGGAAGTATTAGCAGTAAGGCAGAGAGGGTTTTCAGATGAGGAGTTGCTAAAGATGTACCTTTGTGGCTTTAAAGATTATATCCGCGAAGAACTAAAATTGCATAAACCTAAAACTATCGAGGCCAGACATGCAACGATAATTATTGAGCGAAAATATAAATTGCACAAAATACCATATGTTACTAACGACAGGACGAATAACTAATTCAAAGGAAAAGTGAGTAAAACCGCGTCAGAGAATACTAGTAAGTACATTCCACCACCTTTACAAAGTGAAGGAAAACAACAAATTAATGTCGAAAGAAAAAAAGATGGCAAATGCTGGAAGTGCGGAGACAAGTATCATCTAGGACACAAATGCGCAACACAAAAATTGTACAATTGTGAAGCTAAGCAAGAAGAAGAATCCTTAGAAGATAGCTTCGACGAAGAGGAAAATGAAGAAAATGAAAACTCTAGTCTAGAATCAGAAGATGAGATGCCACGAATTTCCATAGCAACCATCACAGGGATAGCTCAACCACAAACACTAAAGCTTAAAGGTTACATCAAGAAGCAAAATGTTATTGTGATGGTGGACTTAGGAAGTATGCACAACTTTGTAGATGTCAATGTTGCAAAAAGATTGAACATCTTTGCTTACCTAGTAGCAGACTTAAAAGTTATGGTAGCAGATGGAAAACAAATAGATGGAGTTGGCAAGTGCCATAAAGTTAAGTTGCAATTAAGCGACTATGCAATAGAGTCCAGTTTTTATATGGTTTCTCTAGGAGGAGTAGATGTTGTTTTAGGTGTACAATGGTTAAGAACATGTTGATGCCTCGAAAATCATTGCAACAACATCGGGGAAAACCACTCGGTCCGGACCTTAATGCAGCTCCTTTTCTGTTTGGTGTGGTGGCTCTGATTGGAAATAATGGGACCGGTTTCCCAATGATGAATAAAAAGGGGATGGATAAATGAGTGGTTTTCTAATAAAATGGTAATGGATGAATGATTTAATATAAAAGTAAAAATATAAATAACTATCCTATCCCGAGAAATTTCTGTTTTTAGTGTAACGTTTGATAATCTTTATCCACAAACAAGCATATAGATGATTCTATTTGGTAAACAAAGACATTCATTTATATAATAATTACTTTGTTCAAATAGTTGAACAAAGTAATCAATAAAACATTATTACACTTATCTTTTATATATCACTGATACATATATGACTAAAGAATAACAATCCTTAAGCATCCAATAGTGAAAAATATAAGGAGTGCTGTTGAAAACACATACATATATCCAATGATAGCAAGAGTAATCAAATGACAATTCACATAAAAGAATGAAACAAGATCATAGATAATAGTACCATATGTGCTGTAAATCATTCTCGATATCAATCGCATTCGAGTTCCTTTTTCCAACTTAGAGATACTTTCACATCAAGGCAATAGTGCACATCTCATAAAAGCTTTCTTCGTTAGAATTTGGAATACTGGCCCAATGTTTATAAAAAATATACCGGAAGTACAATAGTGCAACTTCCAGGTTTGAGTCTTATACAAAAACTGAGGACCCTTTCTAAATGCATGAAAGGGTCTATAAATACTAATTAAACTAACTAACTAAAAAATAAAATGCTATTTAATTGGTACAGCTAAATCTTGAATATCTTCTCCACAGCAGGTTTGTTGGTAGTCGACAGCATGATTCATCATTTCCGCTGTTCTCCCTTTGATCTGAGTTGGTAGATTACAAGCATCGGTTCCAATTCTGGAGGGTGGCTGAGACGAATGGAGCTGAGCTGAGTATGTGGCATCATGTATTTCGGGAATGATACAACTGATCACATCGGTTAAACACTTGAGGACGGCCCTCTGATTGTATGCTTTTACTAAGAAAAACCAATAGGTATCCCAAGTTAAATTTTGGATGCCTGCGATTAACCTTCCATTCTTCTCCAACTCTTGATTGCATGCTTGCTCCAATGTCTTAGCTGACAGCAATTTACCTAGGGTACATTGTGAAATCATATTAGACAGATAAAGAGTGTTATTGATTAACTCAATTAAGTTACTTGTAGATAATCTACATCTAGAAACCTCTCTCTCTGGTTTCATCAGCTGTGACTGCCATTCTATGAACAAGATCTCCTTGTGTGATTCTAGGATTTTGGGTAGATTTGCTGCCTGCCCCTCATTGGTGTCTTGCCAAGCAAGAAAATTTGTCAGGGTCTCGTCGGCTTGTTCCAAATTCTGTCTAGCATCAACTGATTTGTCAACTATTGATGCCGTTATATCACAAAGGGGCTCAACTAGAGAAATGTTATGACATAACAGTCTTAACTGTGTCACCAATGCTTTGATAATTTGTAGCGCTTCGGCTCTGAAATCGGCAGGTTGTGGAAGACTCTTGAACTTCTCTACTTGAAGTGACAACTGAGCGATTTGCTCATCTTTCGTTTTCGCCATTAGTTCATTCATTGTCTTTAACCTAGCCAATGCTTCTGATAATTCTTTCTGCTTTTGTATTGGGCTAGAGTCTATTCTCTGTTTTTCTTCAAGCAACTGCTTATTCAATTGATTGTTTAATTGCTGCTGTGTTGATAATTGCTGTTCCAAGTGTTCAACTTTTTGTTGTGCTTCGGACAGTTGTGTTTGCAACAAAACAATTGCTTGGTCCTTTTCTTTAAGTAGATTACTCACTTCCAATGCCTTGTCCATAGTAGTTGCCGAATAAGCTCCGGCATACTGAGAAAGCTTCGTTAGGTTATCGGAAGGGTCAAACTCTTCTTTCCAAACTGCATTAGCTGTCTCTGTTTGCTCTGAAAACAGGGAAGGTTGATCAAGTCTTCTCCTTTTCCGTTGTCTTTTCACTACAGCCTGTGTTTTGGATTGTAAAAGACATCTAATGGAGGTATGTTCTCAACCTGCAAAATGATTTGATAAGAGGGATCTTTTGGAATTATTTCTAAATCCGTGCTAGGGGGTAGGCTGCTGGTTCCTTCATTCGGAACCTTTGTTAATGCTGTATCCTGTGTATCTGTTACTTTGGGTGTGTTGGCACCTTTTGGACCTTCCAGATTGCTTATAATGGAGTCAAATTGCTGCCATTATTGGAGTAGTTTAGGATCAATCTGGGTATCCACATTGACATTTTCGCTGCCCTTGTCCTGCTTTTTTTTATGCTCTTCCTCGTGCTTTTTCTCCTGTACTTTTTCTTGCTCTTTCTCTTTATCTTTCTTGAGAATTTTTGATACAATAGGAAGTTTGTCAATGAGTTGCTGTTCAGGCTCGCTTGATTGTGTTGTCGGGGCAGTAGCTAATAAGTCCAGAGGTAGAGTTTGCAACCTCTATTCTCTGAGCTTATTGAATTCTACTAGCCCTTCATCGTTATATCTCATTTTGGCCATTGCTTGTACCTGTAATAATGACTCTGCCGAAGAAAATAAGTCATCGAAATCATCTTATGATCAAATCTTGTGAGTTTGGCCTGTTCAAGCACATTGTAGACAATTTTCTTTGGGTCGAATCGCCTATTAGGAATGGTTGCAAGGTTTAGCATGTTTCTTTTCTTTGCATGCTTGTAGTCATGCAAAGTATAAACACCGCATCTCAAAGGAAAAGTAGGCCAAGCCTGCTTTTTTGAAATCCTAAGAGTCTTGGATGTTCCTGCGGTCGTAATTTGATAGGCTAATTCTCGGGCTAACAGCTTGTCAGGTATGTACAGAGGAAGGACATGAGGCTTTGCAAGGCTACCAAAAACCCTTATGTATGTGAACTTATCCTCTCCAAACCAGTTTCTTAGAGCGGTTAGGTCGATCTCTGCTTGTGAAGAAATCTTCGGGGCAGGCTTGTCAAAAATGACATGGTAAATATGCGACATAAAACCATTACAAATTTGGTATAGGTGGTCCTTATAGTGTGCTTTCCACATCTTTTGGTGATAAATGTGAATTGGCATGGGATCTTGTGGAGTCCATCTCCACCCCAGTACAGGAAATTCAGAGTTGAAACAAAGAGTATCTAAAATATAAGCACTAAAATAAAACGGAGGAATAGACCTATTGGTCATGCGAGTTTTATTTCGAAACTTAAGAATTGTAGTGGCTAGTTTATCTGACAATATATTTCCCCAATCCATTATCTCACTGTTAACTGCCGCTTCCATTAAAGGAACCATTTCAATAGTGAATTTTGCGGAATCATGTAATCCCCAAATCCTACACATCATTGCCCCGACGTAACAGTAAGGAGAACATAATGAATCTACAGAGTACTTACCTGAAGATTCATGTTTGTGCCTTGCGGGGTTCTGTCTCCATTCCCGAATTGGGGCCGATTCAGTTTCATTCTCACTTGTGAACTTCTCAAGAAATGCTTTATTGTGTTTCTTTTGTGGTTCAGGAAAGTGATACATTTTTCTTAAATCATCAGGTTGGAATGAGCCAAAGACTCTTCCGTCGACTGTGTAGAATGTTCTATTCAAAACAAGGATTTCCTCTACTGCCCATCGCACTACATCTGTATACGGAAGAATTTTTTCTCGAGCTGCTATTCGGTGTACATATGAGTCAGCTAAGTCCTTCAGGGAAGCCTCTGATTTTCTAGTTGAATCTGCGGTAGCTTGCACTGATACTGTTTTAGGCTCTTCAGCTTCAATTGGATTATATATGCTTTGCCAGCTTGTGTTTCCGAGGCCAAGACACGTAGTGTCTGAAATCAATCCCTTCTTGCTTGGTCCTGGATCAATGGTAGATTGCCCTGTTACTGCGGGCGCTGATGCTGCTGCAAATCTTTTGGATTTCTTTCCCATTTGGCTTGAATTTGTTGCTTTGGCGGAGCTCTGCGCAAGGAATAAAATGAACGTAATACTGAGAATAGGGTGTGTGAGCCAATATGAAAGAGTTATATCAATTAACGAATAATGAAAGATTAAAATAATACTGCCGCGGATACAATCTCAGTGGAGATCTCGGCATAACTGCTTCATTAATTGGCCACTTTAACCTGTCAATCATTTTAAATACCCATCATATCGTTTATATGCCGAATGATTCATTCAAGCGTGGCTTGAGTTTTTTGGCGGATAATCACAAATAAATCACTATTGGGAACGAGAAGGCTTTTAATAATAATCTAAAATAATGCATGCAAGCCTTTTCAATCTATTTTGAAACTCGCACCTTGCTTTATCGGATCGCAATCGAAGATGTGCTTGGGTAGTAATATTTATGTCATTGCAAAATCCCCGATCCCCGATGTCGATACACCTTATCGCATCGGGAGGTTTTAAAGGTGTCTTAACATGTGGTGTGCTACATCCCCCGATTGCCGATAACGATATCGCATTGGAGAAATAGTGGGAGGTCCTTTTTGTTATATTTGCTTGCCTTTCTCGATAACCGATAGTTATTCACTTTTCGGATCGGGGTAAACCAATGGGTCTTTGCATTATGCTTTCCTTGTTGTTGCGATATGCGATCGCTTTATCGCAATAATAAAGAATTATATATTTATTTCATAAGACCGATTCATATTTGTTCAAAAGGTTTATAATATATGGTTTCCTTTGGATCTTTTGATGAAGGATGAGTTGATACCAATTTTATTCACACATCTATATTTAAAAGGGACCCATTTCATATTATGGTTAAAAAGATTTTTTTTATGAAATGGGGGGTTGTTGTACAGCACAACAGAACACTAGGCACTTATTCAGCAAATCACATAAAACAATTCATTAAGTTCAAATGGGATGGACGGAAATATTTTTTGTTCGGTTTTCAGGCACCACCAACACAAGTCATCTCTGCTCAACAAATGAAGAAGCTCATTTGCAAGGGGGCACCAACATTTGTTGCCCAATGTCAGTACTTGGAATTATTATCAACAGAAGGGACTCATCAAACATCAGAGATTTCATCCTTGATCCAAAGATATGAGAAGGTTTTCCAAGATCTACCAACGAAGTTACCCACAGAAAGGAAAATAAAACACATTATTGAAGTCAAAACTGGTTCAACTCCAGTTAATGTCAAGCCATACCGTTATCCCCATCACCACAAGACAGAAATAGAGCACTTAATTCAAGACCTGCTGAAGCATGGAATCATTATGAAGAGTAGAAGTCCATACGCTGCACCCGTAGTATTGGTCAGGAAGAAGGACAGATCCTTCCTATTATCTATAGATTACAGAGGCTTAAATAAAATCACTATTAAGCATAAGTTTCCGATTCCGTTCATTGATGAAATGTTAGATGAGTTACACGGTGCATAATATTTTTCCAAGTTAGATGTAATACCAGGTTACTACCAAATACGAGTAAGGTTAGAAGATATCGAAAAGACAACATTCAGGACTCATGAAGGACATTATGAGTTCAAGGTCATGCCATTTGGATTAACAAATGCACCAGCGACCTTCCAAGCCACCATGAATGAGCTCTTCCATCCTTACCTTAGGAAGTTCGTATTAGTTTTCTTCTATGATATTTTAGTGTATAGTAAGACGTGGAAGGAACATCTCAAACATCTAGAAGAAATGTTCTCTGTTTTGGAAAAAAACCAGTTTTACGCCAAGCTATCAAAATGTACATTTGGGCAAAAGGAAGTTGAATACCTAGGTCATATTATCAAGGGAAGGAGTCCAAGTAGACCCCAACAAAATCAAGGCAATCAAAGAGTGGCCGAAACCCAAGAACATATCTAAGCTAAGGGGATTTTTGGGTTTAACAGGGTATTATAGAAGATTTATAAAAAATTATGCACACCTGACAGCACCCCTTACGAATTTGTTAAAGAAAAATGCTTTCAAATGGGATGACCAAATAGACAAGTGTTATGAGAAATTAAAGGAATTGATGTCAACCACACTAGTACTAACAACTCCTGATTTCTTCAAACCGTTCGTGGTCGAATGTGATGCTTCTGGGTTTGGAATTGGCGTTGTGCTGATGTAATACAACCACCCTATAGCATTTGAGAGCAGGAAACTTAATAAACGAGAAGGCTTAAAATCAACATACCAAAAGGAGACGCTGGCCATCATACATGCTTTGACAAAATGGCGCCAATATTTGTTTGGAAGTAAATTCTCAATCTGAATTGATCACAATAGTCTTCAATACTTACTTCAGCAAAAGACATTATCAACAAAACAACAGAAGTGGATGGAGAAGCTATCAGCTTTCGATTTAGAAATATTACACAAAAAGGGAAAGGAGAATGTCGTAGCTGATGCACTCTCACTTAAGGATGATGATCACACTACATGTACTACCATGATAGTTGGTCTGGAATGGTTGGACGAAATACGAGCTGAATATGCTAAGGATAAGGATTGTGACTCCATGATCAACAATATCAGTTAGTATACCAACTTCGAGTGGAAAAATGACATCTTATGGTACAAGGGGAGAATTTATCTAACACCTGCATCCAAATTTAAAGTAAAAATACTAAAGGAGTCTCACAATTCATCAGCAGCTGGACATGTCGGATTCTACAAAACTTACTACAATGTCCGACAGTCATTCTATTTGGAAGTGTATGAGCAAGGAGATTCAGAAATATGTTTCAGAATGCGATATCTGTCAAAGAAAGAAGAGCGAAAATGTTCCAACTCCAGGGTTGCTACATCCACTTCACATTCCAAATTAGAAGTGGGAAGAGATTTCGATGGATTTTATCGAAGGACTACCTGCATCTGACGGGAAGGATAAAATATTTGTAGTAGTCGACAGGCTCACTAAATATGCTCACTTTATGGCTATTAAAAAGACTGACACAACCAAACAAATCGCTGATGTGTTTTGTAAAAACATTTACAAGTTACACGGGTTCCCTAAGGTCATAGTCAGCGATAGAAATGTAAGGTTTAAAGGGAAATTTTGGAAGGATTTTTGCCAACAAGCAGGAATATCACTAAATATGAGTTTAGCCTATCATCCCCAAACTGATGGGCAAACCGAAATTGTTAATAAATGTTTGGAAACATATCTTCGTTGTTTCATTACAGATAAACAAAACAGATGGACACAGTGGCTACCCCAGGCCGAATGGTGGTATAATACCGCATACCATACGTCAGCTAAGATGACACCCTTCCAAGCCCTATATGGTTACGAACCACCCAAGTGGAAAGACTTTGCATCACTTGATTCTAGGGTACCAGCCATTAAAGACCACTTAGGATAAAGTCAAAGGATCATCAACTTACTAAAAGAAAATCTAACGATGGCCCGAAATAGAATGAAGCAACAAGTCGACTAACACCGTTCTGAAAGAGAGTTCGAGGAGGGTGATTGGGTCTTTGATAGACTCCAACCTTATAAGCAACTATCACTAAAACAACAAGTGAAGAATAAATTGTCTCCTTGGTATTATGGACTGTACCAAATAATTAAAAAGATAAGTAGTGTAGCTTATGGGTTAAAGTTACCAGACAATTGCTGAATCCATAATACCTTCCATGTATCAAGTCTCAAAAAAGTATTAGGGCAAAATCAAATAGCACTGACAGAAATACTAGAGACTGATGAAGAAGGAAGAATAACCCTTGAACCTGAGGGTATACTTGCTACTTGAGAGAAGGTTCTACGATCTAAGACAATTAAGGAATACCTCATCAAGTGGAAGAGGTTACCAGACGAAGATTCGTCTTGGGAATCAGAACATTTTATGCGTCAACACCCAAGCCTACCTATGCTTTGAGGACAAGGAATCTTAAGGGGAAGGCAATGTTATGAACTAAAAAGTCATAACAAATTAAATAAAATATTAAAATATTAAAGTATTATTTAATAAATTAATTAATTATTAAATCAATCAATAATAAATAATTAGTTAAAAATGAGAGACATTAGTCCCAAAGGACATGTCTCTTTGTTCAGGCGTGGCTAGTCAACTCCTATTTAAGGGGGCCACCTCACCTTGTAATCATCATTCATTTTTTCATATATATATATATATATATATATTACATTCATAATTCTATCCGGTGTCTTGTTTACAGTTTACAACAATTTATTCATTTTATTGCTAACATCAGTCAGTGGAAGAGGTCGGTTGCCAATGATATCCACTTAGATTAGATTCACTATTGCTTCCAGTTTTCAAGCATATAGGATGGGAAATCTGATATTTGTTTATGAACTTTGAGGATTTATTGAGGATGCTGTGGAGTAAAGTAGATAAGATAAAATATTAGATAATTCTTTTAATGTCCAACTAATGACCACAAAAGTAGGTCAAAGGGGATGTCGAGTACAATAATGTCATGACAAAGAAGGAGAACCAAAAGGTCTATTATAAAAGGCATGATGTAGAAATTAAAGTAAATAAGGTAGAGTAGAGAGTCACATCTAAGCTAGGGCATGAAAAATGCTTGACACAAGCTCAAAAACCCGTTCTAGGGTGAGATGTTTAGTACCAGAAGATCTAGGAACAAGAAGAACTAAAAGTAATGAGGTGGGTCTATCATGGAATAGACCCATCTCTTCTAGCATCCGAGGTCAAATGAAAAAAATCAAAGAATAGTATGTTGTCCAGAGGGAGAATTGATGGGATGTCTGGATTGTCCATTGCATTGCTATTTGGAAGCGGTAGTACTCCATTGAAGGTTGGGTTCTTGTTCGTCCCATGGTGAGGAATCTAATATGGTCATGTTGCCAAAGTGTTTGGGATGGGGGAATGTCCGATGGGTCTGCAATGATCTAGAGCTTGAAACTGTGTTGATATAGTTTTGTGTCTTAATGGCCCTTCTTGAGGATACCACATTGAAGAATAAAGTGATTGTGCCAAGAGGTGCTCTACAACCCAATATGGTGGAGATGTTGTAGTGGTCTATTAGATGAAGCATTAGATAAAAATAAAATAATAAAACATAATGTCGACTAAAATGAAGAGTAATCAAAATAATAAATCGACTTAATTCAATTTGTTATATTATAATTTTGTTTTTATTAATAAAGTTACATTTTTTAAAGAAAATTTTATAATATGGACATCACATCAAAATAATTTTAAATAATAATAGTACATATTTGTAACTATTGCACTCAAACTGTCAAAGTTATAGGTAAGCGGAAGTACCAACTTTTTTCAGCAAGGATTAGATCACATATTAGCAGTCCATGTGTCATCGTCATCCCATTCTGCAAGTTATATATTGTAAATGACTTAGTAAAACTTTGAGTCTATGTAACAACCTAGGTAAGCCTATAATTTGATGACGATTCATCCTAGGAGGTTTTTTAAACTTGCTGATTACTTGTGTTTTTAGACATGGTTAATTAGAAGAGTTTTTCCCCCTAGCTTAAACCCCAAAGCTAAGGTGAAATTTATTGTCGAATTTATTAGGTGAGTCCTAGTGTTTTTAGTCGAGTCTAATGTAAAAGTGGTTTGAGAATAATTTAAGCTAATTGGCTTAATTATTTTATTGCAAATCACTTGGTTTACTAGATCATATTGTGTCGCACATGGGTTATATGTCTTGAGGGTGTAAGTCAAATGTGTATCCCCTCTTTGAGTCTTGTATATGAAAAATCTTATGTATTAGAGGGTTGGAAAAATAATTAAATCCCCTCATATGTAAATTAATTAATTTTTCTAGTGAAATAAATTTAAATACTAAGCCAAAAAATAAATTAATTAGAGTCAAATCAAATTGTCTTAGGAAAATAAATTCTCTAAATGGAAAAATTCGTGGGTCTTAAAAGAATCAAATTTTAAAGGTCCTCCACCATGGGAATATTGTACATTACAAGAAAATTTGGACCTTTGGACCTTGGTGGGTAAGTCAAAGTCCAATTTTTAAAGAAATTAGCTCAAAATAAGTAATTTTGAACTAATTAAAATGGAATTAAATGATAAATTCGAAAATTCCTCCAAAAAAAAATCAAGGGCGAAGATTAAAAAATCTTGAAGTGTTTATCAATGGTCAAGATTATTTTGACAAGGATCAAAGAAACTGACCATTATTTTTCCATTTGGAGGATTCATCTATAAATTGGAGAGTCAATTGAGTATCTAGTCATCTTGATCTCTGACTAGAATTGCTACTGAAGCATTTTGTAAACTATTGTCCTGCTAGGTACTATTTTTTCTACTATAATAAAAGGCTTTGGGGTGCAACTTGAGGTGTTCTTGTTCGTTGATTTGTGGTATGTATTGACTACGAGCTTCCTATGTGGTGTTTTATGTTATTATTTTGAGATAATACATGGTGTGTGTAGTTACACAATCCTTGGCTTCCAAGTTCACGGACTGCCGGCCTATTCTTTCAAGGAAATATATCATAAAAAATTATTTTCTCAAAATCTATTTTAAAACCCATTTATTTTTTGTAATATTAATTGTAAATTATTTTTCTAACTTGGGTTGGGGTTTTTAGATCTATTTTGTATATATTTGGGGTTTGGGTGTTTTTATTTTCATTTTTGTAGGTTGATCAAGAAATCAAGTGGGAGAAGAGTTAGATCTAGGCCATCAAGGGTAAGATCTAGTCTCTTGGAATTTTTTTGCAGGATTTCCCACGGAAGAATTTTCGGAAAATCAAAGAGATGAAGCATAAAATAATTTTGAGCAAGGTTTTCAAACTTTTCAACGCTTTTAGCCCCAATTTTCCCCTCCTAAGCCTCAACTACCCTCTTTCTCCCCTCTGTGTCCTGGCTTAGGGCCTTTTTTTGGCCTTGCCGTGAGGTTTTGGGGCCTCAACCTCCTTCCTCCTCTCTTCCTCGACCCTCCTAGGCTTGTTGCAAGCATTTCCTCCTCTCGACCCTCATCTCTTGGCCCTACTCGGCCCTCCTAGGTTTGCTGCAGGCCTTGCCTCCTCTCTGCCCCCTTCTCTCGGCCCTCCTTCCTTTCAGCCCTCCTTTGCTAGCCCTCCTCAGCGCTCGTCCTCCCCTCTTCCTCCACTCCTCTCTTCCTTTGGCTGCAACCCTCTAAGCGCTTGCGACTCCCCTATGGCCTTAGGGCTTTTCCCTAGGCCTCTAAGGCCTCCCTATCACCAATGCTAGCCTCATTAGGCATAGCGTTGGCTCTTTGTGAACTTTTCCTTCATCCTTGAGCCCCGATCTGTGATTCTAGCCCTTTTATCCCTAGAAATTGGTTTTCCTTAGCCTTGTTGCCCCTTTTCTTGGCCTATCTTGCCATAACTTGACATGAAACCCTAATATGAATTTTAAAGGCTAAATCGATGTTGCGAACATCGACATCGGGATAAAATCGACAAGGGTCCGGAAAACCAAAAAATCGTAAAAATTGGGAAAATATCAGTAAAAATTGGCAAACATAGACAAAATCAAGATACCATCAAAATATCAGTAAAATCGGCAAACAACAGCTAGGCTAAAAAATCGTAAACAAAGTTTCGACGAATTTCAACCATGGGATCTTCAAAGCCTCGGGCTTAGGGTTTGATCTCTAAACCCTTGTTTTGCTTCATATTTATTACAACAATCAAATCATTAACAATTCACTCCTAAAATCACATAATAAATGGTCGAAATTGGTCAAATTTGATAAATCTTGATTTTCATGAGTTTTGGCCACTTGGACATCTTGAATTTGACCTAGATTTAACTTTTAAGCTAGCTGGAATTTACTGCATAACTGAAAAGTTCAGATCTGAAGATTTATGAAGCATACACCTAAATTTGATCAAAAACTTAAAATTTTTCAGTTTCAGTAAATTTTTGCTATTTTTGGATATTTTGGGCAGTGTTTTAGACATTGTTAGTTCAGTGATTTGTCACTGTTTTACTGCTGTAATAAATGTATCAAACCTGAATTTTTCTGAGTTATACCCTCTAAAAGCCTTAAAATTTGTTTTTTTCAAGTTTGGTCATTTTGGGTATTGATGTTGATATCATTAGTTTGCTGATCTGTCATTTACTTGCTGCTCTAATAAATCAAATTTGCTGGTCATAGGAAATTTTTATATCTCACGTGTTGAACAAATTTCATGGTTTGAGGTAGTTTGTCATTGCTGTCATAACATTGATAAACTCTGAAATTTCTGAATTACTATTGCTGATATAACTTGTCATAAATCTGAAATTGACTTATTTCATCTTGTTTGTCTAACTTTCCTCTCCTTCATAAGTTCTAAGTCTTTGATCTTGTGACATCTAATTGGATACTTGTTATAATCTTAAGATGTTTGACATCTCAAGTTCATTGGTTATTTGACATCTTGTGGAATATTGTTGAAGTTTACACTTTTATCGTTCAATATTTATTTTTCTTAAGATTGTGTCTAAATATTATTGAGTACTGTTGCTTCAAAACTTATTCACAAAAGGTACCTAAGTAGCTTACACAATCTTAATCCAAGATAAATTTCACTCATCATATTGCATTTAGCATACTAAGTCTAGATTGCATTAATAATTTACCTCCTAGCATAATGTAACGACCAAATGTCGTATACATAGCATAAATATTTATAATACTTCGAAAACAAAAACATCCATCGTAGAATAGTAATCGTAAATTATATTGTATAAAGAATTGATGTAGGATGATTACAATTGAGAATGAGGGTCTTGTATATATAGCCACGTAAGTACTCTTTCACGAAAAGGCATGTCTCTAAGACATGCCTTTTCATTATTAACTAACTAACCATTAGTATTATATTTATATTATTATGATTATTATTTATTATTTATTGTTACATAATTTATGTTCATAACATTGCGTTCTCCTTAAAAAAGATTTGTCGTCAAAGTTTGTTGATGAAAGGACTTGATCTCTTTTCTTGCTACGAGTGTCTTTCTCGTCTCGGAACAATAATCCTTGTCGATATGAGTTGATATGATCCTCTAAGTGACAAACAAAAATGTCGCACTGAAAAGGGATCAGACCATCTTAAATTAATCTCCTGTCAAATCTTGCAGTGACTGGAAGTTTGTGATGAATTGTTATCACATGAATGGGCTGCAGTAAGTTTAGTATTCTTCGAAACATTAGGTTGTTGTTTCTGTTCTAAATATGTAGCTTGATTGAGTTGTCTACTCTCGTGATTCAGATGTCGATAAGGAATTTTAGTGATTTGATTTTCCCTTATCTTGTTTGTGTTGTTTTCCTGATTTATTTGAAGCATTGTTGTTGTTGAATTGATTACTGAATTCTTATTTGGGGTGTCCTCTCTTTGAACGACAACCTCTGAGTACATTTTTACTTCAATAGGGTTTGGATTTGCCTGAACTACAAGATTAGTGGTATTGATTTTTGGTTCTTCAGTTTGGACTCCTACATCTCAAGATTTTGATGCTTCCTTTGCGACAAGTTCTTTGAATCTATTTGTCAATGATTTCTTTTCGTCCTTAAGTTTTTTACTCTGTTTGAGCATATTTTGATTATGATTTTTGAGACCTAAGCATTCCTCATTCTCTGAGTCAACTTTATTTTGGCCTTCACGCTTCTCATTTTTTAAACACTTGATTTGTTCTACTAATGTTTGGTGAAGGCTCTTTGAACGTAAATTTTCTTCTTCTTGTTCTAATAAACACTCCTTGAGTTCCTTCCTTGATGCTTTAGCTTTCTCGACTTGTTCTAGTAGTTTTTCTTGGTGATCTTTGAGGCGCGAAATTTCTTTGTTTTTGTTTCAGATGACTTCTTTAAGCTCTTTTTGCTTCTTTGATGTCTGAGATATCCTTAAGGTCTTTTCATGAAGATTTTATTGATTTTGTGTTACTTGTTATGTCTTGAGACATGACCATCTTCCCTTTATAAGGAAACATCAAAACTTGTTTCTCTGTGTAAATATTAGGGGATTTACACAGTGCATTATATTAGATATTGTTCTTTGGGATTCAACTGCGTTATGTAAGTCATTCACGTATGACCATTTCCATGAGAGGTAGTTGTAACTGACTAATTTCTCATGATTTTTGAATACTTCACTTAGCACTCATTGCACTGGGTGATCCTCACAGTGGTGAAGAAGTGGGATTGAAACTAGTGAAATGAATCACTGAGCGTCAACCATGACTTTCGGTGCTTACACCCAGTAACTAGGACTTCTCGGGAGGTCATCCATCCCAAATCGGCTCTGGCTCAAGCGCGCTCAACTATGGAGTTTTCTCCATAATCAAACCCACTTAGCTTGCTACCCCATTTGCAAAACCTTAGCATGTCTTGTGCCTCATGAACCATTCAAGTAGAGATCCCTTCACTCTTTTTGAATTTAAGTATTAGGGGGTTTACGCAATGCATTATATTAGATATCGTTTTTCGGGATTCAACTGCGTTAAGTAAGTTATTCACATATGGCCATTTCCATGAGAGGTAGTCGTAATTGACTAATTTCTCATGATTTTTGAATAGTTCACTAGCACTCATTGCATCGGGTGATGCTCACAGGGGTGAAGAAGTGGGTTTGAAACTAGTGAAATGAATTCCATAGTGTCAATCATCACTTCTGGGACTTGCACCCAGTGACCAAGACTTCCTGGGAGGTCACCCATCCCAGATCCCGGGAGGGACTATTTCTCTTTGTTTAATGTGAATGTACCCAAATCCTTAAACTAGGGTTGACCGAGTATGATGTCAATCTTTTTATCCGCCCTTACAACATGAAATTGAGATATGTACTCATAATTACCTATTGTCACTTGTAGATCACTAATTTTATACTCTTTTTGGTCAAAAATATTTTTGTTTACACCAGTGGTTGGCTCTGGAATTAATAATTGATTTGCGAAGTTGATGTTGATATAATTTTTATCGTTGTTTGGGCTGATCATGACATTAACTTCTCTACCTTGAATACTTCCTTTTAATGTAATTACTCCTTGATGTGTAACTGAAAGACCATTACAAAAAAACCTTTCTTCCTTCATCATTTTAGAATTGAGCTCCATCATTTTTTTTTCAATGATTGATCCCATTTGTGATGTCGAGAAGACTTAAGGTATTATGTAATTGCCTCCCTTTTTTTTCTCTTAATATTTTTTATATATATATATATATATATATATATATATATATATTTTAATTTTTTATTTTCTCTTTTTTATCTATTTTTTAAATTATATACTATATTATAATTTATAAATATTGGTTTTATATATACTATATTAAAATTATATATATATATATATATACAATTAAATTATAGATTATAGTTATATAGTTATAACTATATATAATAATTTTCATTATATAATAAAACAAACAATGTAATTTATAATTATATAAATTTTTATGTGTAATGTAAAATGAAATGGCATGGGACAAGGGTGAGGGTGAATGATGAGAATGATTGAGGTGGCTGTTGGAACAGTGTAAGTAGAGCAGCAGGGAACAATTAATAGAGTCGCGGATTCGTATGGATGAGGAATGTTGCCGTGACTGCGGTATGAACAGTGACAGGTGCAATCGAGTAGGCCAGAGAAAAATGGTCACAACAAATGAGGTTAAGCTCCGACGGAACTCTCAGGCGTGGCCTACAAATAAGCCCTTGCTTCCAGAACAACTCGGATGACCCTGTTGCTACACATAAGCTAGGTTGATAGAAACATAAGGAAACGCTTCTCACTTAGCTTGAGTGGCCTCGACAACTCTTCGGTGGTTAACAGAGTAACCTTGTAGTCGTCAGTGCCATAGTTTCTGCAGTGCCGGAGGCATCGGGTGATAGGAGCACAAGAGAAGGTATCGTTAATAAGACCCTAGTGTGTTTCCTGTTGGCCTCCTTCCCACAACCTACATTGGAGCCCAACTTCAAAATAGTTAAGGGGAGGTTACATTTAGACTAGGCATTTAACTAAAAATAACCAAGATCTCTGCATCACACATAGGTCATAGGGTTTGCATATCATGTAGGTTAGTCAATCATCTTGAGCAACGGGTGTCCATCCGATCATTTGGTTCCAATTTACTATAAGCAAGGATTTGTGACTCCATTAAGGCACTGGTCTCATACCCTAAAATCTAATTGAATTAATAACTTTGCTTAATTTCAACCAATTAGCTAGGCCACACATCTGTGTCTCCCAGACTAGTTGGTTTCCAACTTGTTTTACGTCATCTCATTCCATAAGGACTACCCCCCATAGCCTGCTGTTGGGAGACAGCTAGAACGAAGTGGGCGAGGATCAGAGTGACAACCCCTGCCCTGAGCGTTGTCGCGGTGCCTATACAATCCGGGTGATAGCAATAACCATGATATTTCAAAACATATAATAAAACATATAAAAAATAATATATATAATTAATAAACATATAATTAGAATTGCAAATATTTCTATATATGGAATTGTAAAATATATATAAAAATAAATAGTAGCTATAAATTAAGATCCATTTTACCATATAAATGAAAATGTGTGATAGTCGTAAATCTTATATTTTAGAACTCCTTGTTTATATTTAATTAATAAACATATGAACACATCAAACTCTTTTTGTAAGATATATATATATAATGAATGCTATGCATATCACAATAAAAAATTAAATTCTTTTTTTTTTTATAAAGCATGTGGCAAAGCTTTCCTAAAGTTTTGCACTCAAAAGAGATTGGTTGATCTGGAGTTAAGAATAAGGCCAAGTACGAGTACTGGTCTTGCCCTTTCATTGAGTCTCAAATTGGAAGTATCTAGTCTTGATCTTTGCTTGGATGATGTGCCAAGGGACAATTTGCTTACATCTAATGATGCATTGAAGGAGAAGGGTTTGGATTCGCTTAGTTGAGGCCCATTCATACCCAAGTAAAGAAGGCCCCCAAAATCTTTGAGGCATAGAGAATAGTGCTTTGGAAAAAGGAGTCCATGTGGGACATTGTAACAAATATAATTATAATCAAATAAATATGATTAAATGAGAAGACAATTATAATGAAAAGACGTGTCTTATAAAAAAACATGTCCCTTAGTTTGAAATGACACTCTGTCTAGGTATTTATTGTTGAAATTTTGATGTTCTACGCTGTAACAATAATTCATTACAAAACTTCTTTATGTTGCAATATTAGTTAAGCAATTGTAGATATAACATAAATGATATAAACCATGTGCACAATAGAAGACAACCAATAACATGATGAGACACACAGAATTTAGGTCCAATGACCAACACAAAACCCACAAGGGGAAAACCCAACCAGATTCTTCTTCTATTAGATATCAATAGTTCAATAGAGATACAAAGTACAATGAGATTAAAAGAATGAGAAAGTTCACCCAAATCTGAACAAGGTGTAGCATCAAGATCACTGGTAGCAACAATTGAAGCAAACACATAATCAACCTTGGCTCACTAAGTTTTGCTCTAGCTTTCCAAGTCTCTCTCTCTCACAACCTTCTTCAAGTCTCTCTAACTCTCTCTCATGTTCGAACTCACAATGCACAAGCGAGGTGAGATGATATGAGACACATATATATAGGAGGAACAATGAATTATTGACATAAAGGTGGAGCAATACACATGCCTTGAGGAGGAGTTACATTTGCCATTTATGGAAGAGTAACTCATGCCATTAGGGAGAGAATTTGAATTCCATTATGGAGAGGTAACACATGCCTTAGATGAGAGGGTGAGAGGAATCTTTTATGACATGCCTTTAATGCTATGAAACCGGATTCGTCCCCTAGGCCCTATGTGTCCTGAATCCGGTGAATCGGACACGATTCGGGCGGATTCGTGTTCGAAAATTGAGACACGTCGTGTTCAATCGGGACACTTCAAATCTGGAACTTGTCCCGGTCAGGACACTCCTATTTGCACATTCACTTGGTTAGTTTGTTGTGGGTTTGCTATGGGTGTTTGGGAGCAAGGAGCAAAGGGTGTGGGAGCATTTTCAAGGAGATTCAAGCAACAGGTAAGTGCTAGAGCTTGTCAGATTTGATGATGGTGATACTATAGAGGGGTCATCCTCCACACTAGCAGATGCAAAGATGACTTTGGATATAGAGGAGGAGGATGCAGTAGTGGAGAGCAGTGGTGACCATGATGATGAGGATAGTGATGTTGATTTTGATGATGACTGAGGATTGATGACTCATGAATCATGAGCTACCTACTACCTTGAGGCTTGTATACTTGTAGTTGTAGTTGTTTTGTATTTGATATTTGCTATTTCTATTTGTCATTGTCATTGCACTACCTATGTAAACAATAACACATTTTGATTTTGATGACTTAATGAGAAAACTACAATATCTTTATCTTACTTTCTTGTCTTTCTCCTATTGGATCATTGATGAATTGAATATGTATTATAAATTTATAATTTACCATTGATCATTTATGTCACAATTGTATTTGTAATTTTGTATGTGTAATGTTACTATGTAAAACTTACATCTAGATGAAGATCTATGTTTGAATCAATGAATTTGTATCATAAATGTTGAAATTTGGTACCGGAGGACAGGTGGTTTCCTAAGGCTTTGATCTTTGCTCTAGGGAAAAGTGTCCAAAAGAATTTAATTTTTCTCCTAAAGTGACTTTATAATTTTTATAAAGTCAAATCTAATTTAAAAGTGACTTTAAGTGATAAAGTTACTAAGTCTAATTTTAAAGTGACTTTTATAAAGTCAATGTAAAAATTAGAAAGGAAAAGTGACTTTGGAAATAAATGACTAAGTGGGTCTTTATTAAAGTGGGGTGAATTAAAAAATAGAAAGTGAGATTTAAATGAGCATTTAATCTCAGCCATTGATCTAAATCTATTTCAGTCATTGGATTTAGGGATCCCCAAAAGTCACTTAGAGTTAGATTAAAGGAGGGAAAGGAGGAAAAGGTCATTCATTCTTTCATGAGCAGATTGAGAGAAGGAGAGCAAGAGAGCAAGGGAGATTTCTGGACAGGGAGGAGAAGGAGACAACAACTTGGCACACATTCCAAGGCAACATTTCAGCAAGTCCATACAGCTAAGTTAGCACACAGTGAAAGGCAGATATTGGGCACGATTTTCTAGAGAGGCCATACAGCAAGTGCACAGAAATCGAGTAGAAATCCGTACAACTGTACTGCTGTTTTTTGCACAGAAATCGAGGAAAATTGTACAACAACATTTATGGCAGCTTGCACGCTTTTCTAGATAGTTCGTACAACAACATTTAAGGCTGAAATTTGGGCACAAAAATCGAGAATGTTGTATAACATTTATTGCTCTTCTGTTTTGTTGTTTGCAAGTTTTTCCAGTTGGCTATGAGGCACAGAAAACGAGATAAGTTGTAAAAGTTTGCTTGCTGATTTTTTGCTGAATATTTCTCTCACTGTAAAAGCATTTTCCAGAAATAAGGAGCTTTCGAACTAGTTTTCCCCAAAAGTTGTAGGGGGTTTTTTCAGGGTCACCTTGACAAAAAATCACTGTGTTTAAATGTGTTGAATGGCTGTTTTTATGTGTTGATATTTATTTCTGCATTTTCTAGCATTCTGTAATATTTTCAGAATTTGTGTTTTCAACAAAATTTATTTTTCAGTTGTTGAATGTATGGATATGGGAAAGGGCATTTAACTATTTTGGAGAAATAAGGTGAAACTGAAACCGAGGTGGGAAATGAGAATTTTTTACAATGAATGAGAATTTGTGTAAGAAAATATTATATATATATATAACGTATCCGAATGTATCCTGTTATGGGGGGTCAATGTGTCCATATCCATCGAATCCCGAATCCCCGTGTCAGATGACTTAGCTTTAATGAGTGTGTAAGAGAAATCTCGCATGCCATTCCTTGTAAGAGGAATCTTTTATGACATGCGTAAGAGGAATATTTTATGACGAGTCTTTTAATGGGAGTAAGAGAGTGTAAGAGCATTAATGAGAGTGTAAGAGAACATTATTGAGACCATGATTGAGAGACTTGAATTTATTTTTAATAATAATACAATAGTATGATAAGAATAATAATAATAACTTTAATGATAATATTGATGATTAAGTCGAAATTGAACTATTAGGATTGATTGATGATCATAAGGGATTTTATATCAACAATACTTGATTACCAATTAATGCAAGGTCATTTACTATTTTTGGAAAGTCATACTCAAGACTTTTTTTTTTTTTTGAATTTCTATTTTTAGAAATTGATCCTTGAGTTGCCAAATTTTCAACACTCCCTGTTAGCTAGGGAGAATTTTTTTTCTGCAACAAAACATCTTTGCTTTCTTTGATCATCTATGTTCATCTCTGCTCTGTATCATATGGAACAATGATGTCTCACTCTAATGAAGAAGAATCATCATAGTGGAGCTTTGGATACCACCCTATATTCATAGACAATAGGGTAGATTAATCTATCACCCTATATTCACTTGGGGGGATTGCCTCTTGCCAACATATGACAAGGATCTCGCACAACCAAGTCTTACCTCTGCTTGGGGGATCCACTTGTCAACACATGATAAGGATCTTGCACAACCAAGTCTCATCTCTGTTTGGGGGGGCCACTTGTCAACACATGACAAGGATCTCACATATCCAAGGCTCATCACTGCTTGGGATCCACTTGTCAACACATGACAAGGATCTCACACATCCAAGGCTCATCACTGCTTGGGGGGATTCACTTATCAACGCATGACAAGGATCTCAGACAACCAAGTTTCATTAAACATCATGTGGTCGAACACATGCATCTTAGACAAGTTACACAAACAAGTCTTAGTACGCCTATTGGCCAGATAGGTGGCTCTTCCCATGTCCCATACTGTGGGTTAGATGCTTAATGAGGCCTACTCTTGTGGCGCACATGACACAAGAGGTCCCTCATCCTCGAGAGCTTTCTGGCATCATTCCATAATCTTGTGAGCTTTGACAGGGGGAAAGGCAGCTCAGTGTTCTCGATCAGCTTTGAGAGATTCCTAAAAGGGTCATGACCATAAGTCCAAGTTGCTCTCTAAAAACCAAGAACTTTCCTTTCAATAAAGGCTTGGTAAGAATGCTAGCTATTTGATCATCAGTCACAATTTAAGTTACTAGGATTCATATATGGATATAGATACGGATCCAGATCCAGATTTGCTAGTCTTTTGAAAATCTAGGATCCATATGTGACAAGGATACGTCAAGTACAAAAAAATAAAAATATAATGATATTTTTAAATTAAAAAAAACACTTTTAGAGTTCAAAAATAAAATCCATTTATAAATCACAACATTTAAAAGTGAAACTATTAGATGTATTATAAATATGAAGATTGAAACACTGAAATGATGCATCTTCCCTCATACAAAAAGGATAATATCATAAATGCTAATATTAAGTACAAAAATGAGCGTCTCATCCACGATCACTCTACTAATATCATAATGTGCAGTATGTTTAACTACAAATCCTCAATGGGTCTACACTATCTTCTGCATATTGCAACTCTACATCATGAATAGTTGATAGGGGTCTTGGAATGTAGGAAGTTGCATCAGTAGGTTAGACTGGTGGTGGAACAATATCATCAAGTAGCTTGAGGTGAGTCATGAGGTTCAAGTCAGAGATCTTAGGCTCCACATCCCACATCTTGCTTGGACCTTTTTTGTACTCTGGTTCAACATGTGATAGAAGATGGAGATTGGAATGAACATACACAAGATGCTCAGCCTTTGCTGCTCCCGACGTGCTTCACTGAATGGATGAAGCCATATGTACTCCAATTCCTCTCAGCGGATGAGGAATTAGCAACCTGTGATAACAACCTGGTGGCTAGAGTGGAGAGATGAATGCCATCCCCACCGTGGAAGCCCCACCAAGTAATAGGATCAAGATGCCCTTGATCATCCATAGCTATCGGAATTGAAAAACTACTAGTGGATTGTACAAATCTTCCAATTTCGTTGTGTACTTCCATTGCAACTCCCACATCTCTATAAATTTTTCCTTTAAGCTGTCTTGTATCCTTGTACCACTTCAGAATCCTTGTATGGCACTGTTCTAATAGGTAAAGACAAAATTTGTTGAAATTTGGTACCGGAGGATAGGTGGCTCCCTAAGGCTTTAATCTTTGGCCTAGGGAAAAGTGTCCAAAAGAATTTATTTTTTCTCCTAAAGTGACTTTATAATTTTTATAAAGTCAAATCTAATTTAAAAGTGACTTTAAGTGATAACGTTACTAAAGTCTTATTTTAAAATGACTTTAATAAAGTCAATGTAAAATTAGAAAGGAAAAGTGACTTTGGAAATAAATAACTAAGTGGGTCTTTATTAAAGTGGGGTGAATTAAAAAATAGAAAGTGAGATTTAAATGAGCATTTAATCTCAGCCCTAGATCTCAATCTATTTCAGCCATTGGATTTAGGGGTTTCCCAAAAGTCACTTAGGGTTAGATTAAAGGAGGAAAATGAGGAAAAGGTCATTCATTCTTTAATGAGCAGATTGAGAGAAGGAGAGCAAGAGAGCAAAGGAGATTTTTGGACAGGGAGGAGAAGAAGACAATAACTTGGCACACATTCCAAGGCAACATTTAGCAAATCCGTACAGCGGAGTTAGCACACAGTGAAAGGCAGAATTTGGGCACGATTTTCTAGAAATCCGTACAGCAAGTGCACAGAAATCGAGGAGCAGAAATATGTACAACAAATGGCTGTACCATGGCACTCAAATAGAGGCAAATCCGTACAATTGTACTGCTGGTTTTTTTATGCACAGAAATCGAGGAAATCCGTACAACGTATTTATGGAAGCTTGCACGCTTTTCTAGGCAGGCTGTACAATAGTATTTAAGGCTGAAATTGGGCACAAAAATCGAGGAGGCCGTACAACATTTATTGCTGTTCTGTTTTGCTGTTTGCAAATTTTTCTAGTTGGCTGTGAGGCACGGAAAACGAGATAAGCTGTAAAAGTTTGCTTCTTGATTTTTGCTGAATATTTCTCTCACTGTAAAAGCATTTCCAGAAATAAGGAGGAGCTTGCGAACTGGTTTTCCCCAAGAGTTGTAGGGGGTTTTTCCAGGGTCACCTTGACCAACAATCACTGTGTTTAAATGTGTTGAATGACTGTTTGTACCTGCTGATTTTTTATTTCTGCATTTACCAGCATTCTGTAAAATTTCTAGAATTTGTGTTTTCAGCAAAATTTATATTTCAGTTGTTGAATGTATGGATATGGGAAATGGCATTTAACTATTTTGGAGAAATAAAGTGAAACTGAAAACCGGGGCGGGAAACGATAAATTTTTACATGGTATCAAAGCTTGAGTGCTGAAGTGCAATTTGGGACAGTAAGGAGAAAAATTACAGCCTGTTGATTTTTCACTCAGAAAATTCTAGCAAGCTGATTTTTCACAAACAACAGTTTTATCTTTACTACAGGAGTGCTATTTTTCAGTTTTAGGACAACAGGATGTCATTGGGATTGAGGGTGGAGGATAGGTTGGATGGGCATAACAATTACAGCGTTTGGAAGGAGAGAATGCAGAGTATCTTTGAGGAGGCAGAAGTTTGGGACATTATGGTGCATACCACACAGAACCCTGTTGTTGTGCCCACTGATGCTACTCAGTTGGTTGATTATAATAAAAAGAACAAGTGTAAGAGACTGATTCTAGACGGAGTCAAAGACCATTGCATTCCTCATGCGAGAGGAAAGAGAAATGCCCATGAGATATGGACAACATTGTCCAATCTCTACCAGAGTACCAATGAGAACCGGAAAATGGTCCTGAAGGAGAAGCTAAAGACCATTAAGATGGGTAATGATAGTGCAGCTGGATATATCACAAAGATTACTAATGTGAGAGATGAGTTGGCAGCAGCTGGAGAGGTCATTCCAACCACTGAGTTGGTGCGGATTGCAGTGAATGGCCTCCCCCGTTCATGGATGAACTTTGCTGATGGGGTTTGTGCATGTGAGACCCTTCCCACATGGGAGAGGTTTTGGGATGATTGCATTCAGACAGAGATCATGAAAGGTCAGCTTAGGGCAGCCAAGCTAGTTGAGCAGGATGACGATGTAGCACTGTTGGCAGGAGGCAAGAAAGGCAAAGGAAAAAAGCAGGCTTCCACAAGCAATGGTGGGGGTAAAGGCAAAGGTAAAGGTAAACATGGTAACACACAGAAGGACTATTCCAAGGTGAAGTGTTGGAATTGTCAAAAGATGGGACACTATGCAGTTGTGTGTCTGGAGAAGAAGAAGAAGGGGAAGAACCAGAGCGTGGTAGCATCAACAAAGGTTGAGGACTTTGCAGATCGTTTTGACCGGGAGTTTGGGTTCACTGCGTGTGAGTCCTCTAATGTAGTATCACCTGCCACACAGGTTCAGAGGGAGCATGCTTTTCCCTCGATTAGTGGAGCATCTTCGGGTATCTGGTCTGTGGACAGTGGGGCATCACGTCACATGACAGGAGTCCGTGAGTACTTCTCAGAGTTTTCAGAGAGTTGCACTGATATGGAGGTAGTACTCGGTGATGACAGAGTTGTTAGAGCAGTCGGTGTGGGGACACTGACATTTCAGAGGGAGTCCAAACCTCCCTTGAAGGTGTCAAATGTTCTTTATGTGCCAGGGATGAGGAAGAACTTCATATCCGTCTCAGCTTTGGAGGATAGAGGATATGAGGTACTGTTCAGGGGAGGACAGGTGTTGATGTATCCTAGGGGCACTCCAGCTGATTCGGCTAGAGTGATAGGTGTACGCCATGCAAAGGTGTACAAGTTTGCATTCCAGCCCCTTTTGGCATTGAGCAGTAGTACCGACAACAAAGCTAGCAGTTCTGAGCTATGTGAGATTTGACACTGGAGGGTGGGGCATATGTATCATGGAGCCTTGAGGACCTTGCGGGAGATCACTACAGGTGTGCCAGATTTCAGTACTGATCACTTTGATACTTGTAGAGGATGTGCGATGGGTAAGTTTGCCAAATCCCCTTTTCCTAGCAGTGACAACAGAGTGATTGGGATACTTGATTTGATTCATTCTGATGTGAGCGGTCAGATGTCTCATGTTTCCTTGAGTGGATATGAGTACAATGTTTTATTCATTGATGATCACTCTAGGAGGACCTGGATTTATTTCTTAAAGACCAAGAGTGAGGTCTTCAAGCGGTTTCAAGAGTTTAGAGCTCTTGTGGACACACAGACAGGTCGGAAGATCAAGTCTCTGAGGTCGGACAATGGGGGAGAGTACACCCTTGGAGAGTTTGTTGACTATTGCGCGGAGGCAGGCATTAGGTGGGAGTTCACTGTTCCTTACAACCCCCAGCAGAACGACGTTGCGGAGAGGAAGAACATATCCATTGGAGGGGCTGCCAAAGCTATGTTACATGATCAGGGGTTGCCATTGTTCTTGTGGGCAAAGAACTACAACACAACTGTTTATTTGCAGAATAGGAGTCTGCATCGTGCCTTGGGACACATGACTCCGGAGGAAGCTTTTTCTGGGAAGAAGTCTGATATTGGTCATCTTCGTATCTTTGGGTGCATTACATACTCCTACATACCCAAGGAGAAGAGGACCAAACTAGAGCCCACTGCAGAGAAGGGTATCTTTGTGGGCTACAGTGATACTTCAAAGGCCTTTCGGATTTACATTCCTGCACAAAGGAAAATTGTTGTCAGGCGGGATGTGAAGTTCGAGGAGGACAGGGCCTTTAGGAGGTCACGAGAGTTAGAGTATCTGGATTAGCCAGACCCTCAGCAATAGTTGAGTCAGTCGCAGGGATCCAGTGGGCAGGGTTCAAGAGGATCTGGAGGTACATCTATGACGATGCCAGGTCCGTTAGTGAGCAGTGGCTCGACGAGCCAGAGGGGTGGTGCTCCGGGCAGCAAGTAGGGCAGTCCATATAGCAGTTTACTAGGAAGTCCACTGATGGACAGTTCACACGGTACCTCAACTTCTACAAGTTCAGGTGCAGGCAGGAGGACCACAGATAGGCAGTCAGGAGTTCAGGCTATTGATGGTGATGAGGAGGAGGAGTTTCATTCTCCAATGGGAGAAGCATGCTTTGGGAAGAGGAAGCCCAAGTGGCTTAAGGACACCTTGAGAGATGCCACATCTGTTGCTGAGCCTAAGAGGCCGGTCAGAGAGAGTAGACCACCTGAGAGGTTTTGTAGCTATATGGCAATGGCTATCAACATCCTTGACTCTGAGCCTTCTAGCTATGAGGAGGCAGCTAGCCAGCAGGTCTGGAGAGAGGCCATGCAGGAGGAGTATTCTTCTATCATGAAGAATGATGTTTGGGAGGCGGTGACGAGGCGTGAGGGAAAATCCATGGTTACTTCCAGATGGCTTTACAAGGTAAAGCATGCTGCAGATGGCAACATTGAGAAATTCAAAGCGAGGTTTGTGGCTAGAGGGTTCTCCTAGGTAGAGGGAGTTGATTATGAGGAGACCTTCGCTCCCGTGGTTCGATATACTTCGATGCGCTCCATTCTATTGATAACAGTAGAGATGGGTTGGAAGATCCACCAGATGGATGTGAAGACTGCATTTCTCAATGGCTTCATACAGGAGGAGGTGTACATTGAGCAACCACAGGGCTTTGAGGTGGATGGGAAGGAGTCCCATGTGTGCAGACTGAAGAAGGCCCTTTATGGCCTGAAGCAAGCTCCTAGAGCTTGGTACTCCACGATAGATACATACTTGCAGGGGATGGGTTTCACAAAGAGTGAGGCAGATCTGAACCTTTACTATATTGTGATAGGTGAGGAGCCCCTCTCATTCTGGTGCTGTATGTGGATGACTTGATCATTACAAGTGCAGAGAGACTCATAGAGCACTACAAGAGAGATCTTGCGGCGGAGTTTAGATGAAGGACATCGGCTTGATGCATTACTTTTTGGGTTTGGAGGTGTGGCGGAGGAGGGGCATTTCTTCTTGGGGCACGAGAAGTATATTGTGGAATCCTTGGCAGATTCCACATGGAGGATTGTAAACCCATGTCAACACCGATGATCACCAACTGGAAGAAGCTTCATGCTTCAGATTCCAAGTTAGTGGATCCCACATTGTACAGGCAACTGATTGGTTCCTTGATGTATTTGGTCAATACTAGACTAGATATTTGTTTTGCAGTCAACACGATGAGTCAGTTTATGTGTGAGCCTAGGAGGGTTCACTGGGTGGCTACAAAACACATTTTGCGGTACTTGCAGGGGACAATGGATTATGGTTTGTACTACAGGCAGGGGGATGGAGTGAGATTGGCAGGTTATACTGATTCTAATTGGGCAGGTTGTGCTTCTGATAGGAAGAGCACTTCAGGGTGCTGTTTTGGGTTGGGTTCAACAGTAGTGTCATGGTTCAGCTGGAAGCAGCAGCCAGTAGCATTGAGTTCAGCGGAAGCAGAGTATTTGGCAGCCAGTCTAGCTAGTTGTGAGGCCATCTGGCTTCGCAAGATGTTGTTTGGCTTATTTGGTCAGCCGTTGAGACCTTCAGTGATTTAAGTGATAAAGTTACTAAAGTCTAATTTTAAAGTGACTTTAATAAAGTCAATGTAAAATTAGAAAGGAAAAGTGACTTTGGAAATAAATGACTAAGTGGGTCTTTATTAAAGTGGGGTGAATTAAAAAATAGAAAGTGAGATTTAAATGAGCATTTAATTTCAGCCTTAGATCTCAATCTATTTCAGCCATTGGATTTAGGGGTTTCCCAAAAGTCACTTAGGGTTAGATTAAAGGAGGAAAAGGAGGAAAAGGTCATTCATTCTTTCATGAGCAGATTGAGAGAGGAAAAACAAGAGAGCAAGGGAGATTTCTGTACAGGGAGGAGAAGGAGACAACAACTTGGCACACATTCCAAGGCAACATTTAGCAAATCTACACAATTGAGTTAGCACACAGTGAAAGGCATAATTTGGGCACGATTTTCTAGAAATCCATACAACAAGTGCACAGAAATTGAGGAGCAGAAATCTGTACAGCAAGTGGCTGTACCTTGGTACACAAATCGAGGCAAATCCATACAGCTGTACTGTTGGTTTTTTTCTGCACAGAAATTGAGGAAATTCGTACAATGTATTTATGGTAGCTTGCTTGCTTTTCTAGGCAGGCCGTACAACAGTATTGAAGGCTGAAATTGGGAACAAAAATCGAGGAGGCCGTACAACATTTATCGCTGTTCTGTTTTGCTGTTTGCAAATTTTTCCAGTTGGTTGTGAGGCACAGAAAACGAAATAAGTTGTAAAAGTTTGCTTGCTGATTTTTGCTGAATATTTTTCTCACTGTAAAAACATTTTCCAGAAATGAGAAGGAGATTTCGAACTGGTTTTCCCCAAGAGTTGTAGGGTGTTTTTCTAGGGTCACCTTGGCAAAAAATCACTATGTTTAAATGTGTTGAATCGCTGTTTGTACCTGTTGATTTTTTATTTATGGATTTTCCAGCATTCTATAAACTTTCCAGAATTTGTGTTTTCAACAAAATTTATTTTTTAGTTGTTGAATGTATGGATATGAGAAAGGGCATTTAACTATTTTGGAGAAATAAGGTGAAACTAAAAACCGGGGTGGGAAATGAGAAATTTTTACAAAATTTTGAGAGTGAATATTTGTGGTGCAGTGCATAAGCCAAAAGATTTAATGGTGTGGTCATTTTGTTCCACCTTTCTATAACTATGTCCTTCACTTCATAATAGAATGTTTCAAAAGGGTCATTTTCACTTGCCAGGATAATTTCCCTTATCCTCTCTAACATACTATCAATGTTTTCTTAAACTTTCCCCAAGTAAGGTGTATCTGTGTCAAATGTCCTGATCAAGGTCAAGATTGGTTCAGTAAACTTCAGAAGTTATTGGACCTTGTCCCACCATGCATCATCAAGAATGACGAACTTGATTTTTTGCCCACTGTTAGAAGTGGAAGTCCTCCATGATTCTCAAAGAGGGTCAATGACCATTGCTCGTAATGCTTGTCTCACCTCCACAAACCTCTTTATGACAAGAGTGTGGGAGGCAAAACGAGTTTTAGCAACCTACAAGTTTCAAAAAGTCAAATCTCAAATAAAAAATCATATATAAATTTGTAATTAAAATTAAGAATTTCCAATACAAATAATATTAATTAAAAAAAGACTACCTTCAATAGCTCTTACTTTGAAAAACCTCGATGTATGGCTTGAGACATTGAATGATTTCTTATCAACATTTGGATTTCTTTTGCTGTTACATATATTTCATTAATCCATTCAATCTCACCAATCCTGGTAAGCATAAGGTTCAATGAATATATTGCACATGGAGTCCAAAAGATGTGATCATATCGACCCTCTACAATCAAACCTGCAGTTTTACAAGGCTATGCGTTGTCCATAATGACTTGAATGACATTATGTGGCCCCACGCTTTCTATTGCATCAATAAAAATTGTGGATATGAACGATGCATCTTTATCTATTCCATTGCAATCAACAACCTTCAAAAACATTGCCCCTTGGGGGCATATTACAACAACATTAATTAATGGGTGGTTTCTTTGGTCTCTCCATCCATTAGAAATGATGGACACCCATGTTTCAACCCATGTATCCCAGATTGCCTGTAGCTGTCTATTGATGGATTGTCTCTTTGATGCCAACAAAGTAGTGCGAACCTTTTCATATCCAGGGCTTTTATACCCTTTTGGCGCTTCATTAATTGCCATTGCCATTTGTTGCTAATAAGAGGAACACACCAAATTGAATGCTAGCCCATTTGCATAGATGCAATGAGTTACATGTTCATCGGCTATGTCTCTACTTTGATTATTGAAAGTTGCTTCAAGAGGGCTTAGAGTGGGTCTTTTATTAGTTGTGGCATCATGCTTAGATGACAATGGAGGCCTAGTTGTAGAGATTTTCATAGGGTGTTTTCCCTTCGTAAGCTTCCTATCAACAACTTCTTGCAAAGATGCATAAACTTTCATTTTTCTAGGACTTAAACCTTGGTCAGGTTTGCCATTTGCATCTTTTGGCCCGATGCGTACTTGCACCCTGTGTTAGTTTGACTAGTGAGATGGGCCTTCACTCTAGTATATGAGCCATTTTTGATATCTTGGCATTCATTGCACTTCCATTTCAAACGACCACGTCCATGATTTTTTCCAATAATCTTCACACACTACCATAGAGGAGATTTTGGGTCTGTTTTGATGGTTCCCCCTTCACTCTGCTCATGCTGTGATGGTTCAATAATGATAATGGCCTATAGGTTACTGCATATAAAATTCAAATTATAATATATTATCAATAAACAATTAAAAATTAAAATACACAATTAAATACGTAAAAATTAAAATACATAAAAATTTCAAAAAATAAGTTTTTAAGTCATTAACATTTCATAAATAAAATTTCGGAAATGACAACTTCTACAGTGACAGAGGATGGTTCTTCCATATTGAAGCGAAACTAAATCTTTTAAGGACCATTGAGAGAGATTATGACTTGTGGGGAGAAGGTTGTTAATGACTTGACGAGAATTTTGAAGGGTTAGGATTTCTGCTTTATTGATGTTTTGGAAAGATCTAGGAGAGAAATCACAGGATGAGAAAAAGGATCATGCACTCCAACTAACTATCGGACTTTATATTAGGACTGGGAATTACCCTTTCGACTTTCTCCATGGACATGGGAAAAGAAATCACTTGTATAAACGTTTATGGGCCTTATTTTGACAGGTTGGAATGTTTGGAAACTTTTTTTGAGCAGACATTGCACTAGACAATGTCTAGTAAACAGTCGTGGAGACCTAAATTTCTGCCTAGGAGCTTCTGAGGTCTTTGGACCAACAACTCGAGTGGATAACCTCTCAAGATTCTCCATAAATAAATTGGAACTAGCAGGTCTCATTGACATAGAACTTGCTAAATTAACCCCAATTTAGAAAAACAAGAAGACAAGGAAAGTTCGAATAGCAAAAGGATTGGACTGGTTCTTAATCTCATAAGCTTTACTATATGAAGCTGTAAGACTACATCATAGGTGGTAGGAAAAGTCCCCAATCTTTGTCACTTTCTACGTGTTCCTTTCAAGTTCCTCACGACGACAACCTTTTGTGCATGTTCCTTTCAAGTTCCAACCGATGACAAGTTGACAACCTTTTGTGTGTTCCAAGGACCAACTTCCTTTCAAGTTCCTCGTGGCAACCAGTTGCTCTATCGTTGTGTTCCTCGTGTGTTCTAACCAGTTCCTCAGGTGTTCCAACAAGTTGCTCTGTCACCGTGTGAAGCAGAGGGCCGAGGGGTGAATTTCAAGACTCCCTAGGCATGACTGCCGACAAAGTGAAGGGGGACGACACTTTAAGGAAGACAAAAACCTAAGATAAAATTTGGATTTGTAATTTTACCTCACTTGATTTTCGCAGATTTGACTACCTGACTGGAGATCCATTTCCTTAGCTCAGGATTCGTTTCCGAAAATTCAAGATCTGCAGTCTAACCATATTTCACGCGTATCCAAGCGAATCCAGATCGGATCCGCGAATTTGAGGATCTTGACCCTCCCTATGCGGTGTCAGGCAAATTAGGTCACAATATGATGAAGCCTCACTACTCTTCTTTGCACCATATCCCATATATAGTGATATTTGATTTCAATGTGCTTGGACTTTTTATGAAACACAAGATTTTCTGCAAGACAATTCCCACTCTTATTGTCACAATATATAAATGTTGTTTCTAGAACTTGCTCAAATAGTTCCCTAAAAGGCTTTCTTAGCCAAACTGCCTCACAACTAGCCATGCTAGCAACAATATACTCAGCTTCAGCTGTACCCAGTGCAATAGAGTTTTGCTTTCTACTCATCCAAGAAATCATGGCAGAACCCAAGCTAAAGCAACACCTAGAGGTGCTCTTTCTGTCAGCAAAGTTACCAGCCTAATCAACATCAATATATCCATGGAGTCTTACATTTTTAACAGTATATCTCAATCCAAGATTGATGGTCCCATGCAGGCATCTCAACACATGCTTTGGAACAATCCATTGTGCATGTGATGGTTTTAATCGTATATTGGCTCAGAGTATTGACCGCAAAACATATGTTCGGTCTAGTGTTCATTAAGAACATGAATGCCCCAATCAATTGTCGATACTCACAAGGATTTGCCAAATCAGGACCTTCAACGTTACCACATAGCGTCTTGAAGTTAATCTCCATTGGATTATTCACACATTTACATTCTATCATGAAAAATCTCTCTTTTTTTCTGGGTGTGAGAGTGGCTCTTTCATTATCCTTGCCCCAACAATCTCTTGCAGTTTACTCTTCTTGCACTATTATGCACTTTTATGATCTTCAGGATCTGTCTTTCTTGATCGCATCCTCACCAATAAATTAGTGAAAGAATCATTCAAACATTGATGCAGGAAGACTAATCAATTATCTATAAAGATAAATCTAAACAAGAGACATGACAAATAAACAACATAAGACTTGAAAATATTTTTTTTAATTGGGATTGAAGGAAGTTGTTAGCTCCTTCTTGATCCGACCTCTATAAGTTACCACTGTTCATCAGACATATGTCATTGGCAGAAGAAATGCATCTTCTTGAACACCACTTGACAAACTCCATCACTGTCCACTTTATTCTTAGGTATTTCAAAAACCATCTTTTTCACATGAGGTAATGCTTAATAGTGAAGATGAGTGAACTTTTGGTGCCATAGTTTATATTGATGATTACATATCATGAATCAATACATGGATAGGTCTTCCATTGATTTTATAAAGATTTTCAAATTTTGATCCCAGAGTGAAGGTATGTAATAATAATTATACATATTGACTTCATTGTCTACAGTGATATTAGTTATAATCCATCTATGTTCATTGCAAAAGAGGTTAGTTTAGAAAACTATCATTCCATCTTTTGCAAAAGTCATGACTTGCAACCACTATTGCCAGTAAACTCTAATATCAAAAATACCAAAACCCATAAGATTATGTCATTTCTCATATAATGTGAGAGAATCAAAATCAATCTATCTTCAACATTCAATTTCTATCAGTTATTCTTTCATAACCTTTATGCATTATACTTCTTTTCAAGATGACACATTCTTGCACATGCATAAAGGAAGTAAAACTATTCTTTACGATTACATGCATCAACAAATACCAAAACCATAATTACCAAACACATGCAACACCTTAATTTTAAGCTAGGTACATACAAAACTTCTTGATTCAGATAAAAAGAAACATGACCAAATCCCTTTATAGGATATGTGAATTATCTCAAAGTATATTTTTCAGATTTGTCTCCAAAACCTCGGACCCCAACAACTACATGACAATTATGGTGGGTCATACATTCTCTAAACTCTATGCCGCTATCCTCCACAGAAAGCTTTCCGGAGATTTCGAAGAAAGAGATCTCAGGGCCAGAGGCCAAGCTGGTTTCAGACCAGATCACCAGACCATTGACCACATCTTTACACTCCGTGCTGTGATCGAGGAAGCACGCCACCGGTCCTCGAAGGTATATTGCTGCTTTGTGGACTTCCGCAAGGCCTTTGATTCAGTCCCGAGAGAGGATCTTCTACAGCGACTCAAAGACATCAATACCTCACACTCCCAGCTGACTGCTGTTATGCGTCTTTACGAGTCTGTCCTGGGCCGTCTTTGCACTGTAGGGGGGCTATCTGAATTCATTCGAAGCACGATTGGAGTCAAGCAGGGGTGCCCACTCTCCCCCACCCTTTTTGGGATTTATATTGATGAGCTCGAAGCTTTTCTACGGGAACACATACAGGAGTCTGACGGTTGCTATCTTCACCAGGTTTTGATCTATATCTTACTTTTTGCAGATGACATTGCACTCTTATCCTCATCACCAGAAGGGCTCCAGAGGCAGCTGGATGCATTAGCACTATTCTGTGATTTCCGGAAATTGACAGTGAACCTGAGTAAGACAAAAATAATAGTCTTCAACGGGACGAAGAAGTCTCAGGATCTCCAGTTCCTCTTAAGGGAGAGACAGTGCAGATTACCAATAGCTACACGTACTTGGGAGTGCAGTTTTCAGGCCCCCGGTTCAGTATGCGGCCAGCTCTGCAACCTCGGATCAATAAGGGGTATGGCTCTCTAGCTATATTGGAGAGACAATATTTCCGCCACCACTTCCAGGACATCTCATCAAAGTTGAGCCTTATGGACACCTTGATCCGACCCACGGTCCTGTACAGATCGGAAATTTGGGGCCCTTCCTTGCTTGAGTCAGATTGGGCAGCAGTCGAGAGAGTCCAAACCCTTCTCCTCCGACGCATTATCCGTTGCAAGTGTACTATCCCGCAACAAATTATACTGGCCGAATTTGCTGCACAACCCTTCCGCCTTGAGACAGCCTTCAGACTAGTCTCCTTTCTCCACAGAGTTCGGAGCTTCGCAGACACATTGAAAGGCCGCGACAGATACCCTTATTTAGCCTACAGCTCTTCTGAGGCCATCGATCGCACACAACCAAGAAAAACCAAGTGTTGGTATACAGGGGTCTCAAAGTTCCTCAAAGCAGTGGGACTCCATATAGATCACCTCCCCCCCTTTCGGTACTCCTTGAACACCCCCAACGGACTCCCCCCCAGGCAGGAACTAAATAAAATCATCAAGGAAGACATCTACAGGCAGTTTATCCAGGTCACATGGATTGACCCCCCGGGGGGGCTGCGTCCAAAGATGGCTTTCTCTGCAGAGCACTTCTTGAGTATCAGAGACGGGCTTATAGCTCGCCCCTAGTACACGCTTCGGCATTGGATGCATGCTCTTCAGATCCCCCTCGGGCAGTTCAGAGTTGGATCACACAGGCTTCGGGTAGAGACAGACCACCAGATAGAGAGAGTTGACAGGACTTGTCGACTATGCCACACACAGGAGGTGGAAAACGAATGGCACTTCATCTTTGGGTGTCCGATATATTATGCGATCGTTTTCACTGTCTATTCAGGGGGCCTCATACCCTTTCCAGCTTTTTCAGCTACACGGACCAGAGATGCGTCGCACTTTATATCCAGGAGACTCTTAAGCATCGGGAACATATCCTCCAGCCTCCCGTCCGACCCAACACTACTCGCCAGATCACCTCCTTCTTCAGCATACTTCCCTTAGCCAGAGGAGTTAAGAGATCAACCAGTGAGAATATCGATCAAGCTGGCTCACACATATCGACAAACCCTCGTTCAATTAAGAGGAGAAGCCCCTTACCTACGAGGGCCCAGCGACAGAACCGTACCAGGCATCTCCCCGAGAGGCAGCCCAAGATCATTAGATCACAGAGACAACACAATGGGAGGCAACAAGCGCCTACCGTTTCAAACCAGAAAACCTTACTGAACTACCCACAGTTCTCCTCTCTCGACCTCGGATGTTAGGAGAATCGGACTCCCACATTCGCGTCCCCAGGGTCTTCTTCACCAGTAATCCTGCGACGCAGTCTAGAGATCAGTCGGCGTGGCCGGGATCGAAGCTCCATACGCTCTTCCCGACCCGCCTCGTTTTTATTTCCTATCTTTCTTTCAGTATTTGTCTTTCTGAGGAGACTGTTTGGTTCTCCTACTGGGCAGGACCCCTTATGTAACCGACAGTCCCTTTGACCTACTTTGTGGTCATTCGTTGGACATTAATAAAATTATCTTATCTAGGTCTTAGAGATCTTATGTGCCTTAGCCTTTCCACCAACTTTCATGGCTAGAGCACATCCGATGCTACCACAAATCAACACTCCTTCTTAGCGAGGAATGTGTTTTAGTAATGCACCACCACTAAAACATCACACTGATCCTTCCGCACCAGTAGCTTTGTTGATGCTTGGCCTGCTACCTTACATCATTTGCATTTTTGTTTCCTGTACTGCTGCCCATGACACTTCCACTGCCACTGCTACATCAGTACTACAGCTCCCTCTCAACATGCTACCCATAGCACTACCACTGCTAACTGCTGCACTACAACTTAGTACCGAGAAGTAAGTAACTGATCTACCCAAATTCTGACATCTTTATCAGTCTGGAAGCCTCCTGATGCTGAAGCTAGCTTTGTCGCTATCCTGTGCTCCCTTTGTTGCCTCTGTGTTGCTACAAACACCTCTATGCCTCTCGCACTACTGCAACCTCCACTGCGCTGCTACAGACCTCTGCACTCTAGCACTGCCTTGTCACTCCATCGCATCTTGCTTCTACCCGACATCCGTCATCCTGTTACAATCATTAAGGGCTCCCGTAGCCGAATATGATCCAAGAGTTTGGGTACCTTAAGGATCATACCCCTAGTATGTAGTCGTCCTGACTACAACTCAATGTCTCCCCACCTCTTCTCCAGAGGTGCATGAATACTCATGACACAATCGTCATCAGTCTCGACTTCTTTCTCCGCCTTAGTCGAAGCTGCCTTGGAGTCGGAAGCCTCTCCCTTGTTCTTCTTCCTCAAACACTAGGATGCATAATGACCCAGCTCCCCACAATGGAAGCACTTCACCTTGGAGGTATCCTTCTTCTTCCTCTTCCCTTGTTGTCCCACAAATGCTAGAACCGCATCCTCCTCCTCCTCTTTCTTGATTCGACTTCACTTTCCACTACTCCTTGCCTTGGTCAACCGTCTGATCTCTTCTTGGCGAAGAGCCGCGCACATCTCTTCCTATCCTAGAAGAGTAACTCTGCCCAAAATGCCTTGGACAAATGTCTCCCACTCCTCAGAGACTGCATTCAAGGCAGTCCTCACCATGAACTCCTGATCCAGCGTAGCCCCTATGGAAGTAAGTTGGTCACGAATCTCTTGCAATATAAGGAGGAATAGATCTATCTGCTCCCCCTTCTGCATTTGATATGACCGCAGTTGATTCTCCAATCGCATCTTCCACTGCACGGAAGTGCACTGATAAAAGGTTGTCAAAGTATCCCACATCTCCTTTACTGTGTTCTTTTCAACAATATGTGGTACGACATGATCCCTGACCCCGTCAAGGATTATCCACTTTGCCCTCGCCATTGCATCCTCATATTTCTCATTATCAGCTGGGTCAACTGCGATAGCCACGGTTCTCAAGGCAAAGCCCTTGATGCGATGTCGATCCAAGACTGCCAGGATCTTGGCCTTCCAAATGACAAAGTTGGAAGCCCCGTCCAACCTGTCCTGATCCCTCAGTCCCTTTACTGCCATTTTCGCTCTCCTTCTGGACTCCCTTTGAGTTTCGACTTCCCTCCTGGAAATCTCCCTCTAAGTCCTCATTTCCCTGCTGGAAAACCTCTCGCCAAATGTCGAACCACTCCTCTCCAATCCTCTTTGCAACTGTAACTCGGATGTGGATTTCTTCGCTAGAAATCCGTCAAGGTAGTGACTCCCTCTACCTTGGTTCTGTCCCGTTAGGTACTGTTCTGCTTCGATAGAACCAACACCCCACCAGCTTCCTAACCACAATCTGCCCACAACTCCCTAGGCCCCGGCAGCTGAAGAAACTGAGCCTTCCAGCTCTAGGCAATCCCAGGAAAGGCCGAATTGCTCCTCTGGCCAACTGTGTCAATCCTACCTGCCTGAGTAGGATGACGTGGCTCTTTGTGAGCCTCTTCTACCTCTCTCTACCTTTGCGCTAGCCCTCTCTATGGCTCGAAATGATGATGCAGGCCCTCTACGTCACTTCTTCTCTGTTGCCTTATGTTTAGGAGCAGCTCAATCTCTCGCGACAGCTGTTATTGTTGCAAATTTCAAATATCGATGATGCCTTCAGTCCTCCTATGATCTGCAACGCTCTAATACCATGTTGAAATTTCTAAGTCTGAAGCGTTAGAAACCCCTACTGAATTATCTGGTTTAGTTCTCCTACTTGTTTATTTCATTAACAAGTTATTTGTAAATATAAATACTGAAATAAACACAAATGCAGCCTTAACTCATATACAGATCATCAACTGAAATACTGAAACAAACACACAAGGGACACCATTATTTTTGGACAATCATCCCAGAAAAACCCAATGCGGGAAAACCGGTGCAACAATTCCGAGGGTTTTATCATGACACAGAATGTTGAGTACAACTAGGGTGCCAGAAATGGCTCACCCAACAAAGATTGTTACACGGCAATAATACCTCTTATCGGAGACAAATATTCAGCTAGTCTGCCCCACGAAAAACCTTTCGACACTTCCTCTTAGCTCTGTTTTAGCCCTGCTAGCTTCAACTCAGCTCCTGAAGCCCCTTTGTCAACCTTCTAGCTCTTTGTGCAACTCTCTGGCCCTCTGCGTCACGCACGCAAGCCCCTCAGCCTCTAGGCAGTCCCCAATTGCCTCTGCGTAGCTCTAGCTACCTCTACGTCAGCCTCTTTGGTCTTTGCGCTGACCCTCTGCACTATCCCTGCCTCTCTGCTATGTACTCACTGCCTCGCTGCAACAAATCACTTGTTCGAATTTTCTCAGCAAGCCCCACTCCAGAAAATCGAACTGACTGATCAATCTTGGTGTATCTCCAACTAACCCTCAAGCCTCCTCTTATACTTTTCCTGTTAAGTCTTCAACAGTCGAGATTAAGTCCTTAATCAACGGTTAAGATTAGATTTGTCTTGATCCATGTCATTTAGAACATTCTCACCCAGTTTTATATTAATACCCATTAATATTTTAATTTTCCTAAGTTTAGTCTTAGGAACCCTATTAAAAATATTAATTATTTTAATATCTCTCCAACCGAGTGGAATTTCCCCAAACCATTTTTGCGTCTTGGAGATCTTATGTGCCTTAGCCTCTCCACCAATTTTCGTGGCTAGAGCACATTCAATGATACGACAAATCAACATATACTTCTCTTTATTATATATATTACTTTCTTTTGACTTTTATAGAATATGTATTTTATTTTGTTAGAAATAATATATATATATATATATATATATAATATATATTATAATAATTTCTGTTGGACCTAATTCCTTGTGGTGAGTTCATTATATTGCATTTCTCTTTAGATTTATATAGTAGAATAATATTATATAATATATATATATATTATGTTGGTGATGCATATATCAAGTACCCTACTATATTCTTCTGAGTTAGGTATTCACTTCAATAGTTAATTCGTTACCTTAAATATGGACTTTTTTTCAATATTGACAATATATATACTAGTGCAGTGCAGATAATGCATGCATATGTAGCTATCATATGTATGTTTCGTGTGCAAGCTAATATCCCTATGTTCCCTTTAATTCATGATGGGTCATTACATACAACCCTCCTTCATAAAACTTCGTCCCAAAGTTAGGGTATATAAGGTATATTAGTAATTATTTAGCGATTAGTATCATCATATAAGGATTATGTTCCATAATTGGATTTTCGTTTAATGTGAGGACACTTTAAAATTGCACGATCCTAAGAAAAAGGACAAGGATGAGAAACACGATCCTAAGGTTGCAGTTGCAAAGATCGAACAGGAGGAGGGGTTCACCATGACATCCAAGATACCTCCAAGAGGGAGGTGGGCTGATTTAGAACTATAGTTCGATAGAGCTACAGATGGGCAGGATCCTTGAGGAGTCCAACTCTTGGATCAATACCTTGCTACGGGAGCCTAGTTTTGCAGTAGCAGTATGGACTAGTGTCGGATGGTGCCGAGGAGTGTTGGGGAGACAGTTGCAGTGGCTAGGAGCGCTAGAGTCTAAACAGCGTAGAGCAAAGTTGACAGCAGTGCAGATGGCACAGAGCAGAGGTGAGCAGCGGCACAGTAGATTCAGAGGGTCAGCGTAGAGACTAGCAACAGTCAGTTCTAGCATTCATGTGGTATCATACTGAACACAATTAGTTCAGTAATTTTGGATGTTTTTCAGTTGCTTCTCTCAGCAACTGAGTTGCAGTACGGATGCAATGTTAGCAGTGGCAGTACTAGCAGCATAGCAGATGCAGCGTTTGAGAGGGAGTCGTAGTACAGATGTAGCATTGACAGTGGTAGTGTCAAAGGCAGCAATACAGTTGCAGCAGCAGCATATTAGCTGGTGGATAGCATGTCAGACATCAGCAGCGCAGAGGACGATGCTTCAGAGACAAATCAGTATGCAGCAGCAGTATATTGCTAGAGCACATTCTTCACTAAGAGGGAGTGTTGATTTCGGGTAGCATCGGATGTGCTCTAAGCCTCAAATTTTGCAGGGAGGCTTGGGCGCATGCATTCCAAAGGACCCAGAAACCGTTTTGGGAAATTCCACCCAGAGACGATTATATAAAAATAATTAATATTTTTAATGGGGTTCCTAAGTCTAAACTTAGTAAAATTAAAATATTAATGGGTATTAATCTAATTGTGGGTGAAATTTCTAGAAAAAGACGGAGATCAAGTCAAAATTATCTGAGCCATTGATTAGGACTTAATCTAGGTCGTTGGTTGTCCAACTGAAAGATATAAGGGGCTTGTGGGTCCTTTGGAAAATACATAGAGAGATCAAGAGATCAAATTTCTGAAATGAGAAGTTCTCAGGAAGAAATTCTAATCGAGTAGATTTTTTGCAGTTCAGGGGCAGGGATAGTTGAGTTGGAGAATCTTCTCCAGAGCCCAGGATATGCAACAGAGAGAGGCAGAGAGACACCAGAGGGGTTGACACTAAGCAAGAAGGGCCCACACAGAGCTTGACACTAAGCCAGAAGGGCTGACGCAAAGGCAGCTCAATCACCCACGCAAAAGTCTGAGTTTTGTAGAGGAGTTGACATTTCTGAGCCGGGAGGGCTAGAAACTGATCCAAAAGGCAAGATGTTTCCCAATTCAGCTGACACAGAGCCACAGAGAGCTCCACGCAGGCCCACACAGTTACTGCGCAGGGACAACATAGTTGTAGCTGGGGACAGTTGATTCAACTGCTGGAACAGCCAGGTAGCGTGAGGTAATCTCACAATTCTTCTTTGCTAGTTGTATTTAATATTTATTTGTCACTGGATTGCCGAGAGGACATCCAGAGTTGTATTCAGAAACTACTGCTTAATAATATAAAACCCTCAAAGCTGTTGCACCAGTTTTCCCACATTGGGTTTTTCCGATGACATTTGTCCAAAAATAACAGTGTCCTATGTGTTTATGTTTCAAAATCATATTTAATTTGGTGTAGGTTGCTTCAGTAATTTACTTCAATATTTCAAGAAGAAATATGAAATAAGTTTGTAATGTAATTTACGATCTAGGTGAAGTAGATTCAGCTGGTTGTAGTAAGATTCCAGAGATTGTTAGATCTAGGAATTTTCACATCATATCAGAGGTTTTCATGTGAAACAAGAAGAGCAGATCTAGCACTAAAGCAAGGGCCAACTTGCTGCAGCAAGTAGCAGTTCGAATCCCCTGAGGGACTGCGCAATTCTAGCCAAGATGGCTATATTTTCGAGGTTGTATCTCTCTGAATGAGTCGACAGAGAGGAAAGACTATTGGATCGAGAATTTTCCAAGGCAAAGGGAGCCACGCAGAGCCTCAACGTAGAGCTAGAGGGACACAGTTTTCTACAAGCTGAGTGCTGAGCAGAAAAGTCGTCGGAAGAGGGAAGCAGATCGCATAGTAAGGAAATACTTCCTCAGTGGTTTCTTGTCGAGGAAATCAGTGTTTCTCATTTGCTAGGCAGCAGAGGAGCAGCAAACTTACCAGCGCCATAAGGGAGTACGTAAGCTAGACTAGAAGCTACGCAGTAGGGAGAAAGAAGGAGTTGTTCGACAGTTTTCGGAGGATATGGAAACCAATGGCTTGAGGGATCAGGACAGGTTGGACGAAGCATCCAACTACGTCATCTGGAAGGCTAGAATGTCTTTCCTTCTAGATGAGCATGCCCTCAAGACGTATGTCAATAGTGTGGTAGCTGAACCTGCGGATGCAAATCTGCTAAAGAAGTACAAGGCTGAGATGGCAAAGGCCAAGACGATGATCCTCGATGGAGTCAAGGATCACGTGGTGTGCCACGTTGCTAGCAAAGCAACTGCTAAGGAGATGTGGGATTCCTTGGCCACATTGTATCAGGGATCTTCCGAGCAGTAGAAGATGTAATTAGAGCAGAAGCTGAGATCTGCTTGGATGCAAAAGGGGGAGCATGTGGATCCATTCCTCATAAAGTTGAAGGAAACCCGTGATGAGTTGTCTGTTGCAGGGCATACACCTCAGGATTCAGAGTTGGTTAGATTGGCCCTCAATTCTATCTCAGATGAGGGGCAAGTCTTTGTCGAGAGTATCCTGGGCAGAGCAGCATTGCCTAATTGGGATGAGATGTGGGCAGCTCTAAAACAAGAGGAGTTGAGGAGAAACCTGGTCAAGGTCAAACTTGACGGAAGCAGCAGCAGCAGTGGGTTGAAGCCTAAGGAGGAGGAGGATGATGCAACCCTTGCATCGAAGGGGCAGCAGGGGCAACATAGATGAAAGAAGGACTACTCCAAGGTGAAGTGTTTCAGATGTGGCGAGATGGGCCACTATGCATCCCAGTGTCGTTTGAAGAAAAAGGGCAAGGATTAGAAGCACGATCCTAAGGTTGCAGCCGCAAAGATCGAACAAGAGGAGGAGTTCGCCATGACAGCCAAGATACCTCTAGGAGGGAGGTGCGCTGATATAGAACTGTAGTTCAATAGAGCTACAGATGGACAAGATCCTTGAGGAGTCCACCTCTTCGATCAATACCTTGCTACGGGAGCCCAGTTTTGCAGTAGCAGGATGGACTAGTGTCGAATGGTGCCGAGGAGTGTCGGGGAGACAGTTGCAGTGGCTAGGAGCGCCAGAGTCTGAGTAGCGCAGAGCAGAGTTGACAAAAGTGCAGATGGCATAGAGCAGAGTTCAGCAGCGGCGCAGTAGATTCAGAGGGTCAGCGCAGAGACTAGCAGATGTCAGTTCCAGCGTTCATGTGGTATCATACTGAACACATTAGTTCAGTAATTTTGGATTTTTTTCAGTTGCTTCTCTCAGCAATTGAGTTGCAGTATGGATGCAGTGTTAGCATTGGCAGTGTTAGCAGCATAGCAGATGTAGCATTTGAGAGGGAGTTGTAGTACAGATGTAGCATTGATAGTGGCAGTGTCAACGGCAACAGCGCAGTAGTTGGTGGACAACATGTCAGAGATCAGCAATGCAGAGGACGATGCTTCAAAGACAGAGCAGTATGCAGCAGCAGTGTATTGCTACAGCACATTCCTCGCTAAGAGGGAGTGTTGATTTGGTGTAGTATAGGATGTGCACTAAGCCTCAAATTTTGCAGGGAGGCTTGGGCACATGCATTCAAAAGAACCCAAAAACCGTTTTGGGAAATTCCACCCAAAGATGATTATATTAAAATAATTAATATTTTTAATGGGGTTCCTAAGTCTAAACTTAAGAAAATTATACTATTAATGGATATTAATCTAATTGTGGGTGAAACTTTTAGATAAAGACAAAGATCAAGTCAAAACGATCAGAGCCTTTAATTAGGAGTTAATCTAGGTCGTTGGTTGTCCAATAAAACAATATAAGAAGGGGCTTGAGGGTCATTTGGAAAATACACCGAGAGATCAAGAAATCGAATTTCTGAAGTGAGAAGTTCTCAGGAGGAAATTCTAATAGAGTCGATTTCTTGTAGTTGAGGGGCAAAAATAGTTGGGTTGGAGTATCTTCTCCAGAGCCAAGGATACGCAGCAAAGAGAGGCAGAGAGACACCAGAGGGGTTGACGATGAGCCAGAAGGGCCCATGCAGAGCTTGATGCTGAGCCAGAAGGGCTCACGCAGAGGCAGCTCAGTCACCCATGAAGAATTCTGAGTTTTGCAGAGGAGCTGACATTTCTAAGCCGAGAGGGCTGGAAACTGCTCCAGAAGGCAAGATGTTTCCCAATTGAGTTAACGTAAAGCCTCAAAGAGCTCCACGCAGGCCCACACAGTTACTGCAAAGGGGCAGCATAGTTGTAGCCGGGGACAATTGATTCAGCTACCGAAACAGCCAGGGTTTGTCAGATAGAGTGAGGTAATCTCATAATTCTTCTCTGCTAATTGTATTTCTCTATAATTGGATTGTCGAGAGGGCATCCAGAGTTGTATTCAGAAACTACTGCTTAATAATATAGAACCCTCAAAGTTGTTGCACCAGTTTTCCCACATTGGGTTCTTCCAGGGACATTTGTCCAAAATTAACGGTGTCCTATGTGTTTGTATTTCCTCAGTTTCTATGTTTAAAAATCATATTTAATTTGGTGTAGGCTGCTTCAGTAATTTACTTCAATATTTCAAGGAATCTGAAATAAGTTTGTAATGTAATTTAAGATCTAGGTGAAGTAGATTCAGTTGGTTGCAATAGTATTCCAGAGATTGTTAGATCTAGGAATTTTCACAAATAATGTATTTCTTATAGGTATCCATGTACCAACAAAATCAAATTCATTTTTACAAGTGATAGTTCAAAATGATAGTCTTAAGTATCTAACTAAAATAAGTAGTCATATAAAAAATAAGGTTTTAAGTTCATCAAAATCAACACAAGTTGGGATATCTTTAACATATGGTCTCTGTATCTTCCCAGGTCGCTGATGCAGGGCTATACTTGTCCCACTGGACCTTAACTTGATCTACCAGGCGGTTTCTGAGCTGTTGAACCCTATGTTCTAGTATACGTAATGGTTCGATCGAAATGGTTCCTTCATCTGCTACTTGCAATTCCTTTCATTGAAGGTTATGAGATTTGTCAGCTATGTAATGCCTTAATACAGATACGTGAAATACATTATAAACTTTATGCAAGTGGGGTGGCAATGCAAGACGATAGGCGACAGGTCCAACTTTTTCCAAAAATTTGAATGGCCCAATAAATCGAGGTGACAACTTTGTCCCTTTTCCAAATCAGACAGTGCTTTTGTTTGGTCTGATGCGGATGAAAACATGATCCCCTACTTCATAGTTCCTATCTGTCCTATGAGCATCAATATAACTCTTTTGTCTATCCTGTGCCTCATTTAATCGTTGTCTAATTTGTTTTACCTGTTCCTCCATCTCTTGAATTAATTATGGCCCCACTATCTCCCGATCTTCTAACCAGTCCCAACTTAACAATGTTCTGCAAGTTCTTTCGTACAATGCTTCAAATGGAGGCATCCCGATTGAACTGTGGTAACTGTTATTTTATGCAAAATCTACTAAGGGCAAGTACTTTTCCCAGTGTGATTGTTAATCCATAATGTACAGCCTCAACATATCTTCTAGTACTTGATTCACTCTTTCTATTTGTCCATCAGTCTCAGGATGATAAGTTGTACTTAAATTTAGTTGAGTTCCTAAGTCTGACTATGTACAGGTCCAAAATCTTGAAGTAAATCGTGAATCTCTATCTGATATGATCTTCTTAGGTACTCCATGAAATTTCATAATTTCATTTATGAATACTCGAGCTACGTCAGCAACTCGGTAAGTATCTCTTACGGGGACGAAATGGGTGTGTTTCGTTAATTTATCCACCACAACCAGAATGGCATTATGCCTTTGTGGAGTAAGAGGTAGGCCGATAATAAAATCCATGGAAATTATCTCTCATTTGGTCATAGGAATGTCGTGAGGTTGTAGGAGACCTGCTGGGTGACAATGGTCAGCCTTCACTTGCTGACATTCAAGACATTTTGCAATGAATTGAACAATATCACATTTCACGTCTGTCCAAAAGAAGAGTTTCTTTGTATCAACGTACATTTTCTTTACGCCAGGATGTGCACAATACAACACTTTATGGGCTTCCTTAAGGATGGTGTTTCGGAGATTCTCATATCAGGAATGTACATCCTTCCATGGAATCACAAAATTTCATCATCTTCTAGTTCATATCCCTCAAATTTAGGTTCTTTTGGATTTTTACTATCGAGCTCGGATTTTACTTTCAAATACCAACTCTCTCAAGAGATGTTCCAGTACTTGTTGCCTTAGGTCTACCTTGATAAGTATGAGGGAAAATAATCGAAGTCTTCTGCTTAAGGCATTTACCACTACATTCTCTTTCCCTTTAATATATGAAATTCCAAAGTCATATTCACTTAGGAATTCACTCTATCGTCTTTGCCTAGCACTCAAGTCTCTGAGTAAATAAATATTGTAGACTTTGATGGTCATTTTTTAGCATAAAGCTTCTCCCTACTAGATAGTGTCTCCAAATCTTTAAAGCTAGTACTACAGCGGCTAACTCTAAATCGTGTGTGGCGTAGAGTTCTTCACAAAGCTTTAACTTTCTAGAGGCATATGCTATTACGCCTCTATCCTGCATTAACACTGCACCTAATCCTTGCTTAGATGCATCAGTACATACAGTAAAGTCTTTGCCCATATCAAGTACTCGCAAGATTGGTGCACTAGTCAACAATCTTTTAAGTTCAAAGAATGCTCTATGACATTCTTCAGTCCATTCATATATAACTTCTTTACGCTGAAGGGTTGTGATAGGCTTTGCAATTTTGGAGAATCTTTCTACAAACCTTCGATAGTAGCCAGCTAAACCCATAAAGCTTCGCACTTCATGTGCCTTTTTCGATATCGGCCATTCCATTATTGGATTTACTCTCTCAAGATCTACTGAGATTCCTTCACCGGATATGATATGACCCAAGTAATGAATCTTCTTCTGAAAGAAGGAACACTTGGATAATTTTCCATATAACTGGTGTTTTCTGAGGCAAGATAATACTATCCGCAAATGTTCTTCATGGTCTTTCTCATTTTTGGAGTAGGTAAGAATATCATCTAAGAAGACTTGTACAAATTGATCGAGATATTTGCGGAAAACGCTGTTCATAAGGTTCATGAATACTGTTGGTGCATTGGTCAACCCAAATGGTACCACGGTGAACTCATAATGCCCAAAGCGTATTCGGAATGCAGTCTTAGAGATATCGCTTTCCTTAATTCTTAATTGATGATAGCCTGATCGTAGATTGAATTTTGAAAAGATGGCAGCTCCTTTCATTTGGTCAAAGAGGTCATCAATTCGAGGCATTGGATATCGATTCTTTACTATAGCTCGATTTAAGTCTCGGTAGTCTATGCATAACCGCAAGGAACGATCCTTCTTCTTGACAAAAATTACAGGAGCACCCCAAGATGAAACACTGGGTCGAATGTGTCTTATATCCAATAGTTTCTTCAAATGAATTTGCAAGTCTTGAAGTTCTGGAGCCGTCATTTTGTAAGGTGTTTTAGAGATTGGTTTTGTACTAGGTTTCAATTCTATTGTGAGATCCAGCTCTCTTTTCGGAGGTAATCCTAGTAATTCCTTTGGAAAAAATTCTGGAAATTCGGCTAACACCGGATATTGTTCTAAGGACAGTCCTTTTTCTTTTCTTACTTCTTGAACTGCATATGCTTGACAACCTTTCCTTGAGCAATGCTTCATTTGCATTGCTGAGATGAAGTGTAAAGATACCTTTCTCTTGATACCTTGGATTTGGATCGTCTCCCCTTCATCTTTCATACAAAGAATTATTTTCTCGTAACAGTCTACCCATGCTTGATGAGCTTCTAACCAATCCATACCTATGACGAGGTCATAAGTTCCTAGGGCTGTGACAAACTTTTAACTTAGTCGAACAAATCCCTAAATAAATTTTGCATTCCTCCACACTTAAATCTACAGATTGAATTTCTCCTGAAGCCATTTCTACCTGTCTGAAATCATTTTTCTTGCAGGCTGCCAACCCACATTTATTTAATGTATATGACGAAATGAAACTATCAGTGGCACCAGTATCAAATAAGATTTTGAGTTTTATGTCGTTAATAATGCCTGAGGATTACACTATAGTGGACTGATGTGTTGTTTGGTTGTTGTTGACTACTGCATGGATTCTATGATTGCATTGGGTATTTGACGTTGGCTCTTTTCCTATTTTATGCATTATACTTGAGGAAGCTTCCGGACAATCACGTTGAAAATGTGTCCTCCACATCCCCAACAATTAACCTGGGGTGATCTCCTTGAGTCAAATTACAAGTTTCTAGACAAGGAACTTTGCCCTCTTGTGCCACTTCCTCTCGTGTTTCTTCCTCTATTAGCAGTTCCTCGAGATTTCCATGGACTTCTATTTGATGATTCAACAACTATAGTGCTAACTATCATGGGAGCTCTTGCTCCTACTTTTGGGGTAAACCTATTACCATAAGGAGGTGGTCTCGAGCTACTTCCCCTGAAGAAGTTTCAGGGGGTCTTCCCTGGAAATCCTGGCTGTAGGGGTTCTGTTGACCTGACATCCCTTTTTATCCCCAGATGCTCCTCTGCATAACAACCACTTTTAACTGCCTTGGCCATTGATGATGGCTTCCACATCCTAACCATGGCCCTGATTCAAGGATTTAATCCATATATGAAGCGCTCAACTTGACGCTCATCAGTATCTAGATAATGAATATATTTCACAAGCTCCATAAACCTTATCCCATATTCCTCCACTGTTTTGTTACATTGGACTAGCGTATGAAAGGCCCCGGCTTGCTACTCTTGAAAGTAAGGGGGCAAGTATTTAGCACAGAATCTTTCCTCAAACAACTCCCAGGGAACATTATCCATTGTAAGATGTAATTTTTTTTCCAGATTCCCCCACCAAATCAAGGCGCCTTCCTTTAATTGAAATAGGGCAATTTTCGTCTTGGAAGTAGAAGAGTACTCTTTTAGCACAAAACATTTGTTCATTGCTTCTAACCATGCTTCAGCACGTTCTCTAGCTCGTCCTCCTGATAATTCTGGGAGTTTAATTTTCTGCAGCTCCCTAGAAATATCTTCCTTTGATTGTCTATAATCACAATTTTTGGGCTCCGCTAGATTTCTTTTTTCAAGTTGAGGTTGCTCTTCTTTGGTATTAGCTATTGGCGGTCCTTTTAATGTTTCCAAGATGGCTTCCAATAAGCACATTATAACGGTTAACTCAAGTGCTGAAGTGATTGGTGTTGATGATGGTCTCGTGGTGGTGGTGGCGATGGCGATGACGATGGTGTTGACGCCAGCAATGGCGATGCTACCCAATCACGTTGTCGTCGTTGATATGCCCTTACCACCGTAACGTTTCCTGGATACATAATAAAATTATGAAACTCTGAGGTATACTTTTAGATTTAACATATATAATTTTGCAAATTCAAGCTCACAAACAAGTATAGTTTTTTTTTGCTATTTTTACCTGCTAGGCAGGTCTTACTAGTACTAGGGTCAAGGAGGGCGGTATCGTCACCTCCTTCTCCTAATGCACAATGTTCTATCCTAATAATATTTATTAAAATGCATGGGTCTCCATAGACCATAGTATTACTTTGTGATATTTATCTAGTATTTTCTATTCTTGACTGCAGTTATGGAAAGGTTGATTAACCTTTTATTTTATATATATATATATATATATATTTGTCCTAAAATATATTTAAGTGGTGAAAAGATTGACTTTAAATTTTAATTTAAATGCATTTATTTTATTTTCCAGTCCAATCGAATAGTATTACGGTCCTATTTGCGTGTCAACACCACCAACGGGTATATTGAAGGAAACATCAATTTGAATATCAATTTCCAATGAGAGTGAAAGCTCTAATGGCCAAATATAAACCTTGGGAAACCTCTATCAGATCTGAATTTTGACACGAATGATTGCCTTAGAAGCTCGCCCTAAATGTTTCTTCAGTAAAAGTAGCATCATACCTTAAATGCATAACCTTACAGAATTGCAAATCTGTCCTTAAGATGATAAACAAGATGCTTAGATCCAGGTGTTTATGTTATTGAAACATGATCTAGTATTAAAACTTTGATCGGGGCCAAGTGCATACATACTTATAAGATTCTAAGGAAGGAGCTGAATCTTAATGAACTCTAGATTTGATCAATGAATTTTCAGCTTCAAATTTGAGCAATTTTTCCCACAAGATACTTTTAGATCATTCTCAAATAGTATTGATGACTTCACCTTAATGAATGATTGGATAGGTCTTAGAGGAAGTTGATACAATCCTCTATCCTATCTCTCTCTCTAGGCAGAAAATGTTGTGCCATATGACACTATGATGAATGCATACTACATATCTGATCAAGAAGGGTTGAACGTATATATACAGATTAAACATTGAAGGGGAACTAATGGCCTTTAAAACCTCAACGAATCACCAGAACATTAATTCCCAAACAAAGTTATTCAAGATTCAACCTGTAGAGTACATAATATGCCCACAAATGATTCTCGGTGTATTAGCCTTGGGCAATTACTACCATAGGTCCAAGCTCAGAATTGATTTGACCTTTCAAGATTTGTCACAGAGCTATATTAATAGGGCTGAAGTTACCTTGACAATTACATAACAGAGATGAAGAGCAAGTAGGTCATAGATGATGACTGTCCATGGAAATCTTCCAAGTTTGTTTGTAATAAAAACATAGACACCCTTCGAACAGGCACTATGTATATAGGCTCCAAAAGTTTCAAGATATATCTCTGTATCAAGACGATTAAGTCGAGGTTTCTGAAGATATAAATTGTGACTTTAATTTGATAACCTTGCAGGAAGGTCGTGACCTTGTGAACATATTGGAGCTTGTTGTGTTGAGTATCGAAAAGGCTGTGAACTGTTGATTTGGGGTAGCATTGGATGTGCTCTAGCCATGAAAATTGGTGGAGAGGAGAAAGCACATGAGATCTCCAAGACCCAAAAAGGGTTTGGGCAAATTCTAAACGATTTGGGAGATGTTAAAATAATTAATATTTTTAATGGAGTTCCTAAGTCTAAACTTAGGAAAAATAAAATATTAATGGGTATTAATATAAAACTGGGTTAGAATGTTCCAAAAGTCATGGATCAAGCCAAATCTAATCTTAATCGTTGATTAGAGATTTAATCTCGGTCATTGAAGGACCAATGAGAAAAGTATAAGAGGAGGCTTGAGGATTAGTTGGAGAACACACCAGAGTGATCAGACATTCATTTTGCTAGAGCAGGGTTGCTAAGCAAAGTTGAATCAGTGATCAACAGTGAGGGGCAGTGAGTACGAGACAGAGAGGCAGGGACAATACTGGGAGACCAGCACAAAAGCTGAGAGAGCAAGAGCAGCAGCCAGTCCAGGCTACGCAGAGCCCAGCAGAGGCAACGCAGAGCCTAGAGAGATTGTGTCATCCACGCAGAGGGCAGAGGGAGTAACACAGAGGGTGTTGGGGCTGATGCAGTGGCCAGAAGGGCCAGCGCTGAGTTTCATTTGTGCTAGAGAGGGTTTCGTGGGACAGGTTTTCTGAATACCTATTTCCGGATATAGAGGTATTGTTGTCGTGCAGTGTTACTTGGGAGCGGGAGCGAAAGCGGGGTGTGGGAGCGACATTTTCAAAAGCTCCCGGTTTGAGAGCGAATCCCGGAGCG
>APFE031633233.1:160995-184213 GCA_000404065.3 Pinus taeda
ATCAATCATCTAGAAGTTATAATCTTCATCAACCACGTCCACAAGTTAGTAACATACAACATATTGAGTCTCGTGAATTATGATTTATCAATCTTAAAGTTTCAACTTCAAGCTTTCAAAATTAAAAATTCAATATATAACATTTATCATCATTGATCACCAAAGTTGTACTTGTAAGCTAAGTTTAACCATTACAAGAAATAATATCTAACATGAAATGAAATGTTATAAAATGATTTATGAAATGAAATGAAATAACTTTCACAAAGCATCATATTCATAATTCAGAATCATTACCAATGAGCTATAATTGCCAACTTCAAACTTCAAACTTAAATTGTCATATATTGTTTACAAAAAATATCATAATAAATATGAAAGAGTCAAGACTCAACAGTTATGAAAACTAATAGAAACTAGAAAAGACAAGTAAATTGTAAATCTATTATCTACTACTTCATGTGGCCCTTGCCACGAGAAGTGTTTGATGTATGAGCATGTCGTGGTGGTCTTCTAGAAGTCTCCTCCCGCACAGACCAACGACCAAAACCAAAAGGCACATGCCCTCCATGTGAGGGTGTAGATGGAGGCAACAACAGCAAAGGAACAAGACTCGGAACTTGAGCATTGCTACTGGATGGTGGAGGTGGCATGGTTATTGCTTCATCTTCCTCTCTCATAAGTTTCGCTTCCAGTTCTTCAAGATGTGTAGTGCCATCCTCCAAATTATCATCCTCTGGGTGGTTGTCCCAAATTTTATATGTTGGATCCTCATAAGCCCGATCACAGTAATGACTCAACAACCTCAAGTTGTAGTACACATAAACCAAGCTTTCTGCCTAGTTTTCATTGAGTCTGTTTCTTTTCACATTATGTATGAAGTTGTAGGTGCTCTAACACCTCTTTGCAGAAGAAGTATTTACAACCTGTGAGAGAACTTTTTTTGCCAATTTTGGCAAAAGTCCCTAGCCGCCATATGATTCCCACCATGTGAGAGCATCAAATCTGTCTCTATCTTCCATTGCATGAAAGGTACCAAACAAACCAGTGCAACTGAAGTATATGCCTAATTCAAGACACACACTAGCACATTCCTCCCTGTCAGGTATCAACTTTTCTGATGCTTGCAAATATCCTGCAGATACCTCTTCATCTATATGGGGTTTGACCCTAACCCCACCCCCTGGTGCATGTTGGCCCAACCAAGATGCAAAGTAGTATTTTGGCGTAAGGATATACGCCAAGCAATGTAGTGGAACATTAAGTTTATCCCACTATATACACACACAATCATGAATCAATTTATACAAGTTGGGATCATTGTTATGAACAATATCTTTTATTTGCCCCAACATGGTATCCATCTGCTCATACACCTCGCCAATCACTGGTTTATTTGTATCTGCAAACCGAATCATGTGATAAACGGGCTTGGTGAAATCCAATACTTGCCTCACACGTGCCCAAAACATACCATCAAGAGCGGCCTCCTCCACCTGTTCAAAACCTTGCCTGTCAGCTGCATTTGTAGCCCTTTCCTTTAATACCTGCCAATGTGGAATTGATACCATGCTAGCCAATGACTCTCTTACCTTCAAAAGGCGCCTGAAGGTGAGGTAATAGCTACCAAATCTAGTCCTTGCAATCTTCAACAACTCCAATCTTGAGTGACTGCGGAAAAGGCCATGGGTATTGCTATGGTTTGTAATAAATTTTATCATTTCTTTGCCTCTCTTGTACAAATCACCAATCCATTTGTATTGTTTGTTTTTGTTCTTAACAATATCATGCATCAAAAGGTTCATTGTGTGAACCAAACACCCAGACCAAAATATGTTGGGGTATTTATCCTCAATAATTGCTCAAGCTGCCTTACAATTAGAAGCATTATCAGTGATGACTTGGATAACATTGTATGGCCCAATACGCTCAATTGTTTCAAGTAATGGTTCTGCAATGTTGATCCCAGTCTTGAACTTGTCTGAGTAATCATATGCTGAAAGAAAGATGGCACCAGTAACAGACACAGCAAGAACATTTATCAATGGCTTGCCTTTTACATTTGTCCATCCATCAGATACAATGGACACCCCATGGTCAGTCCAAGAACTTGTCATTCTATTCAAAGAATGTGACATTTTTGCTTTTTCATGATCAAATCCAACGGTTCTTGCCTTGTCATACCCAGGGCTCTTGTATCCTTTAGGGGCATCATTTATGGCAAAAACCATTTCGTGCCAATAAGGTGAGCAAAGAACAATGAACGGTATCCCACATGCATAGAGAAACCTGTAAACTTTTGAATCCACATCATTCCTACACCCTTCATCAAGGAAATCTGATATGCATCTATGCCTTAAACCCGGTGACCCTATGCCTCCATATCCACTACCTTGGGAGGATGCTGAAGGAGTTCTTTGTGCATGTGATTGTGAGCTTGGTTCAAAGAAACCCTTTGATTTTTTAGATTTGTATTGGGCTTCCTCCTCTTCCCTTATGTATTTGGCTCTATTTTCTGTTAACACACCTGAACAAGTTTTGATTCCTATTTGTTTATCTCCATCCCATGGCCTTTTCCCGCAGAGGTGCTTTCTGGCACGGGTGTATGAACCTGTGTAATCATTGTTGCAATGGGGGCAATGAAATTTAGTGGTTCCACCCCCTTTCCCTGCTTCAAGCCTATTAACATATTTCCACAATGGAGTTTGGTCTTGTTTAGTTTTTTGAGTTGACTCATGTTCACTCTCCTCCAGCTCCTCCTCACCAGGGTTTTCGTCAAATCCACTATGACCCCCTTCTTCATTTTCAACCTTCCCTTTTCTAATCTCCAACACCATAATAACCAAAAAAAGAACCAAGAAAAAGAAAATGCCAAGAAATATAACCATGATGTTTGAATCTGCAAAAAAATGGAATGGAAATGGGAATGGGAGAAAAAAAATTATTTATTTATTTAGTAATGAACATTAAAAAAAATTGCTAGAATAGAGCCTACCTCTTTGGCCTCCAATCTCCCCTCCTTGCTTTCTCTTGCTCCTTGCTCCTTGGCACTTGCTCTCTCCTTGCACCTTGCTCCTTGCTCTCACTCTCACTTGCTCTCTCTTGCCCCTCACTCTCTCTTGCTCCTCATCCTCTCTTACTCTCATCTTGCTCTCACTCTCACTCTCTTCTAAAATAATGAAATTGATTGGAGGAAGGGTTTATTTATATTCCCTCCCTCCCTCCCTCCCTCCCTTTCCTCCCTTCCCTCCCTTTTTCCACCAAAACCGCGAAGTTTTTTAATTTTCCGACATCTTTTTTTCCTCCACGCGATTTCTTTTTCGTCGTTCACCAGCCGTGAGCCTTTTTTTTAGCCCGGGAGCAGTCGAGAGTGATTGCTCCCCGACCGCTCCCAGGCTATAAAAAACGCTCCCTAAGCGACGGGGGCGATCGCTCCCTAATTTGCTCCGGCAATAGGCAGGGAACGGAAAAAATTTTCCGGAAGCGCACTCCCGAGTCGCTCCCGCCCGAAGTGTGGATTGTGAGCAGGATCGAGGGGGGGGGGGCTCCCCCGCAACACTATTGCCGTGTATTTTTCTCTGTCGGGTGAGCCACTTTAGGCACCCAGTTGTACTCAGACAGATTGCATAATAATAAAACCCTCTAAATAATTGCACCGGTTTTCCCGCATTGGGTTTTCCCAGGGACATTGGTCCAAAAACAATGGTGTCACTTGTGTGCTTGTTTTCTTTCAGTTGATGATCTATAGATGTTGTGACTGTATTGTGTTTATTTCGATATTTAAATGTATTAAATAACTTGTTCGAATTCAAACAAGTAGAAGAAATGAACCAGTAGAATACAGATTAATTTTCTGACAGATAGACTTAGAAAATTCAACATGGTATCGGAGCGTGGTTGCAGATCACAGGAAAACTGAAGGCATCAGCTTAGTAGAGCATTTGCAACAGATTCAACTGTCCTGAGTGACAGAGCTGATCCGTGCAAAAGGCAACAGAGGGAGTGATGCAGAGGGACTGTGTCATCAGTTTGGACCAGAGAGAGGCCAGCGCAGAGGTTGTGGAAGGCAGAATCAGGCTCACGTAGAGCCATGCAGATGCCAGGAGGGCAAACGTAGTTGGCTGAGGGAGTTGATTTGCTGGTGCCAGGATTGCGCAGAGCCAAGTGGCTCAATCCTTTAGTTGTTGGGGCATAGGAGGTTGTGTGTAGTTTGTGGAGCGAAGCTGGTGGGGTACTGTGGTCAGAACAGTACCTAACAAGGCAAGACCAAGATGGAGGGAGTTGATGGCGAGGCGGATTTCTAGCCAAGGAATCAAGATCAGTGTTAGACGATTAGAGTGGAGCAACTTGACATTGGCAGAGCGATTTCCAGGAGGGAAATCAAGACTCGGCAGGAGTCGAACAAAGGACTTCCAGGAGGGAAGTAGAGAGATTCAGAGGAGTCGAAAGAAGAGCAGCGAGATGGTCGTGAATGGACTGATAGATCAGGATAGGCTAGACGGAACGTCCAACTTTGTGGTTTGGAAGATCAGGATCTTGTCCATTCTAGACAGACATCACATCAAGGGCTTTGCCTTGAGAACGATGGCTATCCCAGTTGACCCAGTAGCAAAGACTAGGTACGAGGAGGCAATGGCTAAGGCAAGGTGCATCATCCTTGATGGGGTCAAGGATCATGTGGTACCACATATCGCCGAGAAGGAAATGACAAAGGAGATGTGGGACACTTTGAAGACATTGTACCAGCATACTTCCGTGCAAAGGAAGGTGCTCTTGAAGAATCAGCTAAGGGCATACCAGATGTAGAAGGGAGAGCAGATAGATGTCTTCCTCAGTTGATTGAAGGAGATCCGTGACCAACTAACTTCCATAGCGGCCACGCCGAATGAGGAATTGATGGTGAGGACCGCACTGAACGCAGTCTCAGAGGATTGGGAGGTATTTGTCCAAAGCATATTGGGCGGGACGAGCCTTCCAGATTGGGAGGAACTGTGGGCGGCTCTTCGTGAAGAAGAGATCAGACTACTGACCAAGGCGGGGGGAGTAGCGGCAAAGGGGTCAGAATCAAGAAGGAGGAAGAAGAGGATGCGGCTCTAGCATCTGCGGGAAAGCAAAAGAAGAGGAAGAAGAAAGACCTCTCCAAGGTCAAATGCTTCCATTGTGTGGAACTAGGGCATTTTGCGAACCAGTTTCCAAGGAAGAAGAACAAGGGAGAGGCTTCTGAGTCCAAGGCAGAGCTAGCGAAGGTGGACAAAGAAGTCGAGGAGGATGATGATTGTGCCATGAGTGCTCATGTGCCACTTGAGAAGAAGTGGGGAGACATCGAGCTGTAGTCAGGAAGACTACAGGCGATGAGGGGTAGGATCCTTGAGCTACCCAACTGCTTGGATTATACCTTGCTACGGGAGCCCCAAAGAGGAGTAGCAGGACTGGCAGATGTCGGTAGAGACGGATGCGGATGAAGCGGCGGAGAGTGCTACAGTGCAGGAGTACCCAGGCAGCGCAAGGCTAGCAGGCTACAATAGTGCAAGGGGCACAGGAGTGTTGTACCAATGCAGGATGGCACAGAGAGGTGTGCAACGGTGCGAGATGCAAAGAGTTGTTGCAGCAATGCAGAGGCCAGTAGAGGGAGCACTTGTTAGTGGCAAAGGGAGCTTCAACATTGGGAGTGTTTCTAGCCTGACAGGGATGTCAGAAGTTGGGTGGATCAATTACTTACTTCTCAGTAACTGAGTTGCAGTGCAGTAGCACGATGCAGCATGATGAGAGGGGGATGCAGATGCAATGCTGGGAGTATGGACCAGCAATAGCACGGATGCAGAGGGAACTGTCGTACAGATGCAGCAGTGGCAGTGGCAGGGCCTTGGGTAGAAATACAGGATGCAGCAGTGCAGAAGATGTTGAGAGGGGAAGCCTAGCATCAGCACAGGGACCGGTGCTGGATAACCAGGGTAATACTCAGTGTGGAGTATTACTAGAGCACAGTCCTCGCTAAGAGGGAGTATTGATTTGGGGTAGCATCGGATGTGCTCTAGCCATGAAAATTGGTGGAGAGGCTAAAGCACATGAGATCTCCAAGACCCAGAAAGGGTTTGGGTAGATTCTAACTAGTTTGGGAGATATTAAAAGAATTAATACTTTTAATGGAGTTCCTAAGTTTAAACTTAGGAAAAATAAAATATTAATGGGTATTAATATAAAACTGGGTTAGAATGTTCCAAAAGTGATGGATCAAGCCAAATTTAATCTTAGTCGTTGATTAGAGATGTGATCTCGACCGTTGAAGGACTAACGAGAAAAGTATAAGAGGAGGCTTGAGGGTCAGTTGGAGAACACACTAGATTGATTAGTGATTCATTTTCCTAGAGCAGGGTTGCTAAGCAAAGTTGAATCAGTGATCAGCAGTGAGGGGCAATGAGTACAAGGCAGAGAGGCAGGGACAATACTGGGAGACCAGCACAGAAGTCGAGAGAGCGAGAGCAATAACCAATCCAGGTTACGCAAAGCCCAGCAGAGGCAGCGCAGAGCCCAAAGAGACTATGTCATCCACGCAGAGGGTAGAGGGAGTGACGCAGAGGCTCCTAGAGGTTGCGCAATGCCTCAGAGGGTTGACGCAGAGGGACCTGGGGCTGATGCAGTGGCCAGAAGGGCCAGCGCTACGCTTCAGTTGTGTTGGAGAGGGTTTTGTGGGACAGGTTTTCTAAATACCTGTTTCCGGATATAGAGGTATTGCTTCCGTGTATTTTTCTCTGTCGGGTGAGCCAGTTTAGGCACCCAGTTGTACTCAAATAGACTGCATAATAATAAAACCCTCTGAATAACTACACCAGTTTTTGTGCATTGGGTTTTTCCGGGGACATTCGTTCAAAAACAACGTCACTTGTGTGCTTGTTTTCTTTCAATTGATGATCTATAGATGTTGTGACTGTATTGTGTTTATTTCAATATTTAAATGTATTAAATAACTTGTTCGAATTTAAACAAGTAGAAGAATTAAACTAGCAGAATACAGATTAATTTTCTAACGGATGGAATTAGAAAATTCAACATGAATGCTGCAAGCTCCCACATATTTTATTCGGGGCTACCAAAGATTTCAAGCAGATATGTTCCAGCGAAGAGCCAAACCCCAGAAGACAAGAAAAGACAACCTGAATCCTTCAAAAATTGACTTCTACGCAGATATTCAATACTATACAAGGTAAGCCATTACAGAACGCGAAGACTAGCTCCAGAAACTTTCTAGGCTGTTACGTTATAATCGAACAATAAAGAAAAGACAAACCCACCATTACCTCATTTAATTAATTATTTAATTCCCATCATTTATTTTTACTTTTAATATTTATTGGTTTCATTCCTATGCACCCATACATCATGATGCATGATGGGGTGTAATCTATATCACAACGTGTTTCCAGTCGTCGATTTATGTGGTCTATTAGAGGCCTTGGGATGGGATGTAAGGCTCTAATGCCCATACAAACCATGAATCACAAAACAATTGCATGATGGTGATGATGTGAGGACAAGCATGGTGTGCGAAGGTCGGTGTTCATATGGTGTTGTTATGTTGTGCCTTGGCATTTGGTATTGAGCCACATTGACATAGATACGTATTGTTGATGTGTTGCCCATACCATAGCATAAATAGACGACGGTGATATGTTACTCATAAAGTGAACGACCACAGATAAGAGCTTGGACTACAGACGTAATAAACAGCGTGGTCTATATAAGTAACAAACAATGTGAGAAATGTCTATGTTCGATACTCATGAATAGTAAGAAGTGCCCTATAAAACGTGACCGCTAATGTCGGTTACTCTGTCGGCCTTAATTTTAATAAAAATAAAACACATATCAATGTCAATGTTTATCTTGCAACTAGAATATACATAAGTGGCAAGAAACGCCATTTCTATGATCACGTGAAGCAGAAAATTCAAAAAATCGAATGAGAATGATGATATTACTATATGTAATCATATTTCTATTAAATTAACAACAGTGAAACTTAAGGAATTATTTATAGGCCCTCTTGCAATTGTATGCACTGACTCGTGGACAATCAAATTCGAAGCATAGAAATTTCGAAAAGTGCGGCATTCTTAACCCAAAAATCGAGGTTCTAATAGTGCAAAGAAATAATCATCATTGTGGGCTACTCCCGTGGCTTTGGCTCGACATGTTGTGTTGAGCGCTAGCTTGTAACTTGTGGCTTTGACTGTTCGATAAGCATGCTCGGTGGTTGACTTGGAAACTGGGTTCTTGATCCAATATTTGTCAAACACCAACTGTTTATTTAATATTTAAATTTAATAATACATGCGTATTATGGACAAAATATATCACGATTTATATTGATTTATACTCGTACGAATTTACAGTTCTCACTAACCAAAATATCGTATATAACTTAAACCCCAAAATTTCAAAGATCTATGACTCTTAGAACAAATTGATTATGACAATGTTAACATTCGGTAACGCGTTTACAAAATACGTTGTTGAGAGGCTCGGCAGGGTTCAGTGGAGACGATACCATCCCGGAAAACCCCAAAATTGAAATTGATTTTAAGTCGGGTTTTAGTCTATAATATAAATAAATTTTCTTATGACGAACTACAGAATTAAAACGTTTAACGGAATTATAATTAACAACAGGTAAAGCCATAAGGTCCATAGAGTTTGAAAAATGTGCTCTGATACCAGTTTGTAAAGCCTAAATTTGAGATTTTTAACAAGATATAAACATTCAGAATAACAGAATTTATAAATTTGATGTTGAGTACCTACCTAGGGTTTCTGTGGTTGAAGATGCTTATGATTTGCTCTAGTTTCCGTTCCCGTTACCAAAAGACCAAATACCTCCCAGCGAAACTGGGTACAATCTCGGTACCCAGCCCCAAAATACTTCAAATTCGGAATAATTTGGCCCCCATGCCCAAAAGTTTCAAGAACAACTGCTCAATTCTTCTCGATGTCTTTATCTTGTAAGTTCCTCCTCTGCCTCTCTCTGTATAAAATTTTCTCCTCCCCCTGTTTCTGTAGTCCTTTCCTCCTTTTATGCTCCAGAGATTACCCCCCACTGCTTCTGAATTTGTTCACCGCTTTTAGTTTGATAAGCTCAAAATTGCAGAGGTGGTCACTACCTTCTCCTCTCCCGATTTGTTGACAATGCCTCTTTATCATAATATCATGTTTCCCTTTTTTGTTTAAATCAAATAGTATTATGGTTTTATATATACTTCTTTTTATTATATTCATAATTTAATACATATATACTTCTCTTTATTATATATATTACTTTCTTTTGATTTTTATAGAATATGTAATTTCTTTTGTTAGAATAATATATATATATATATATTGTAATTTTTTTTGCACACATTTCCTTTGTGTATAGTTCCTTTGTATGTAGTAGGGCACATAAGTCCTTTGTGGTGAGTTCATTATATTGCATTTATCTTTAGTTTTATATAGTAGAGTTATATATATTTATATTATGGTGGTGATGCATATATCAGGTACCCTACTATATTCTTGTGAGTTAGGTATTCACTTCAATAGTTAATTAGTTACCTTCAGTATGGACGTTTTTTCAATATTAACTAATATATATACAAGCGCAGTGCAGGCGATACATGGATATGTAGCTATCATATGCATGTCTCATGTACATGCAAATATCCCTATGTTCCCTTTAATTCATGATGGGTCATTACATCACCTAAGTTTAACTCTCTCCCTTTCAATCTCCAAAGAAGATAGAAGGACACTAGGGTTAAAGAGTTTGAGGAATGTAAGTTTGTCTTTCTCAATTTCTTTGAATCCACATGCACTTCTCTTTTCTTCCACTGTTCATCTTCTTTTCAACTTCTAGACCAAGTACAAAGGGAACGTTAAGCTTCCAAGGTCAACGTGATTCAAGTTGATCTCCTTGAGGGAAAAATATTGATATAGTGCAATATTTTATTAGAATTTTGTAGTCTGCAACATGTGGGTGACAAGAAAAATATTTTCCTAGAGAAGAGTCAAACTAACATTAACTAACCATTAAAGAAAAACTATAAAGACTAGCCTCTCCTCTATATGAATGTTGTTGTTTTGTGAGATCATACCATGATAAAAGAACTCATTTTGAAAACCTTTGTCCATATACATTGCACAGGCTAGCTTTTCCTATTTTCCTTTTTCTTCATTCATGTTGTAACAGGGCTTAACATAAAAATCTTCCATAATAAATAAGATTACACAATAACTAGAGGGACGACCAATTGAGGGCCAACACAACCACATAGAAAAGGTGGACTAGGCACTAGCCTACTTCATTTTTGTTGTAAGGGGATCGCTTGGATGAACATTGGACTAACTTGTGAGGAGGTAGTTTCAATTGGGAGAAGAGTAGCATCTACCGCACATTTGTCTCGAAGATCGGAGACGCCACGCTAGGGGCCATTCATAGTTGGCTTTGAAAGTGTGGAGATTTTGAAGACATAGTTGGGGGTGATTTTCTCTTTCAATACCAAACCCATCTCATTGTCCAAAATACAAAATTGACTTAAGAGGGATTGTGGTTTACAGGCATTTTGAGGTAAGATATTGTGGTAATCGGTAAATCTTTCTTTAACAACCACTATTTATTTAAAAATACAAAATATTAATTTTTGTTTTAGATTAGTTTCATTTACTAGCTCGTTGTTCAAGATTTCATCTTAAATAGTTAATTCTATCGTGGGTCTTTTGGACAATCGTGTTATTAAACCAAGTATCAATAGACCATATTTGAGCTTTATTTCTGCATATATTTCACGTGGTATTAAGTATTATTGCTGCAAATCTTTCCAAGTGCCCTCCAAGTACGTATTTTCCATTGGAACTTCATAAGTAAGATCTATACTAATTATATTTGTTGATTTTTTAACATTTAGAGTCTGAAAATTTGCATTTTACTGATGCATTAAGTTTGAATTTATTGCTGGAAATTTTTTGGGCATAGGACCTATTGCCTCAAAATCTAGCAAGTCTTGTGAGATGCCCTCTTAAGACAAAAGCTAGACTAAGACACAACAATGAGGTGGATGCCCTTGTCACCTAAGCACTCCACCTCCTACTCTTTAGTGGAATTTTACCACACGGGAGGCTTCCCAGTATAGGTCACCTAAATGGTATTCTAAATCAAAGGATCAAAGGTGACACTTCAATAGGATTAATCAAGGTAGTCAAACTAGGAGCAAGGCTCAATTATTTGTGAAAGGGAATAATGTACCTATGAAGAGGCCTATAAGGAGAGACTTGTAGCCTAGGGTTTTTAGTGTAAGATACAAAAGTAGCATAATTATGCATACAAAAGGAAAAGAAAAGGTTTGTTTGAAAGGTATGATCAACAATAGGAGCAACAAACCTTTAAATGACCCTAAGTTGAAGCCATAATGCACAATTAAGGTTTTTCAAGCCATAAAATTCCCTGATGTTGATGACATCAACCCTAGGGAAGCACTTTCAACCATGCAAATTGCTAGATTATGATGTTTTAAGGCTTAGCAAGGCAGAACAACTTCCAATCTGCACAACGCTCATGTCCTAGTTATATTTAGCCTAAAACCCTAACCTTAGTGGTTTGCCTTGAAGGGCCAAAATTTTAGGGGAGAGAGACAAAGAAATGATTTTTGATTTTTTAGTGGTCTGTTAGTTTTTGTAGCATCGAATGTGTTCTAGCCACGAAATTTTGTGGAGAGGCTAAAATGCATGAGACCTCCAAAACCCAAAAAATGTTTCTGGAAATTCCGCCTAGAAATGACTTAATTAGATTATTAGTCAGTTTTTAAATATTTTCTAAGTCTAAACTTAGGGAATATGACTAATTAGTCAGAATTCATTAAGTTAAGGTGTGAATGTTCTAAAAAATCACATGGATCGAATTCAAGTTAATCCTAACCATCAATTAAGATCTAATCTTGGTTGTTGAAGTCTCAACAGAGTATTATAAGAAGAAGTCGATGGGGCTTGGAGAAATCACTTGAGCAATTCGATTTCATGAGCACATCAATTTCCTGAGTAGCATCATTTAGTTGTCGGAGAGAGAGCCAGAGAAATCGAAGCAATGAGAGAGGGGCAGGGATAGTGAAGTCAGAGGAAGGATTCCAGTTCCGGTGAGTGCATTTGCAGAGACGCAGAGGAGCCACAATGATGCTAGCACAGAGCAGCGCAATAGCCTCTAGAGGTAATTTCGAAATTGCTAGGGAGAAGCAGAATTTCAGTGCCAAAAGTTGGGCAGAGGTTCCAGAGGCCATGAGAGACATTTTCCCAGACAGCAGCTGACCAAATGGCTTGAGGAGAAGCTGTTCTAAGTTAAGGGCAAAAGTGACTGTGCTAGGGTGACGCGGTAGCTGCGCAGAGCCAGTTTAGACGGCTCAATTTGAGTTGAGGTCAAAGCCCGGATTTGCCTGTGGAGTGAGGAAATTCCTCACTAGATTTTTCTTGTCAGTTTTTCTCCATAGGATTGCCAGTTTCGGCATCCAGTTGTACTCAAATTATTTCACTGTTGCATAATAATAAAACCCTCAGTTGTTGGACTGGTTTTCCCAAGTTGGGATTTTCCGGGGACATTGGTCCAAGAATAACTGTCATTTTATGTGTGTGTGCTAGTATTTCTTCCAACGTTTATTTCTTCCCCAGTTTATTTGTGTAGGTTGCAGTGTGATTGATTCAGTATTTGTTGTAGCAAACAGTAAATAAATTGTTAAAAATTAATTTAACAATTAGGAGAATTATTTCCAGTTGCTGCAATAGGATTTGGGTTTGGAATTTTCACATGGTATTAGAGCACAAATGATCAGCCAAAGAGCTCAGTAGCAAAAGGAAGAGGGAGTTTGCTATTAATTGAGGGGCAGCAAATTGAAACCCCAGAGGCAACACAATCACCTTGGCCAAGAGGTCGAATTTCTTGAGGAGAATCAATTTTTCTGAGAGGAGCAAAAAAATTCAATCTCTCTAGATCAAGGGATTCCAGAGGCAGAGGGAGTAGCCAATATTTTTTGCAGAGCAGATCTCTAGCTGGACGCAATAGTTTTGTAGCAGTCTACTAGATTAGAACTAGCTTCGGGTGGAAGAAGAGCACACACTGACAAAAAAATTTCCTCAGGGAACTTCTTGTCTCAAGAAGTTCGATTTCCCCTGCAAATCAGCAATCTTTGTGAGCAGAGTTTCTCACTCCAGAAGGGAGTGCAAATAGCTGAGCAACAACTAAGCAAAAGGGAAGAGGAAATTTTTGACATTGTTTGAGATGACCACTGCTAGACTTCGAGATCAAGACAGGTTGGATGGTGCTTCCAACTATGTCATCTAGAAGGCAAGGATGTCCTTCCTTCTGGATGAATATGGTCTGAATCCTTTCATAGATGCAGTGGTAGCTATCCCCATGAACGCAAATCAGTTGAACAAGTAAAGAAAGGAGATGGCGAGGGCAAGGAGGTTGATCCTCGATGGTGTTCGGGACCACATTATATCACATATAGCAGCCAAGGGAACGGCCAAAGAGATGTGGGATACACTTTCCACGTTGTACCAGTGCACTTCCGAGCAGCAGAAGATGTACCTAGAGGAGAAGTTGAAATGCACCAAGATGCAAGAAGAGGAATGCATAGACCCCTTCCTCACCAAGATCCAGGAGATCTGAGACCAGCTTGCAGCTGTTAGGGCAACGCCTCAACCAACAGAGCTAGTGCAATTGGCACTCAACAGTGCCTCTGAGGAGTGGCAGGTATTTGTCCAAAGTATCTTGGGCAGAGACACCTTGCCAAGGTGGGACAGGATGTGAGACGATTTGCAGCAGGAGGAGTTGAGACGAGACCTAGTGAAGAGCTCCATCAGTGGCAGCAACAGTAGATTGAAGCAGGCGAAGGAGGAGGAGAATGTGGCCCTCGCATCGAAGGGTCCCAGTTAGGGGCAGGGGGAGCATTGAAAGAAGAAGAAGGACATGTCAAAGGTCAAGTGCTTTAGATGTGGTGAGCTTGGCCACTACAACACCCAATGTCCTCTCAGGAAGAACGACAAAGAGGAGAAGCAGGACCAACAGGTAGCATCAGCAAATATCGATACTTCCATGCAGAGGAAGATGCTCCTGGAGAATCAGCTAAGGTCATACCAGATGCAAAAGGGAGAGCAGATAGATGTCTTCCTCGGTCGGTTGAAGGAGATCCATGACCAACTGACTTCCATAGGGGCCACGCCCGATTAGGAGTTGATGGTGAGGACCACACTTAACGCAGTCTGTGAGGAGTGGGAGACATTTTTCTAGAGTAGACTGGGCAAGGCGAGTCTTCCAGATTAGGAAGCACTGTGGGCAGCTCTTCGTCAAGAAGAGATCAGACAGCTGACCAAGATGGGAAGTAGCAGCAAAGGATTCAGGATCAAGAAGGAAGAGGAAGAGGATGCAGCTCTGGCATCTGCAGGAAAGCAGGAGAAGAGGAAGAAGAAGGACCTCTCCAAGGTCAAGTGCTTCCACTATGGGGAACTATATCACTATGTGAACCAGTGTCCGAGGAAGAAGAGTAAGGCAGAGGCTTCTGACTTGAAGGCAGCACCAACGAGGGCGGAGAAAGAAGTCAACGAGAATGACGATTATGCCATGATTGCTCATGTGCCACTTGAGAAGAAGTGGGGACACATCGAGCTATAGTCAGGAGGACTACAGGCGATGAGGGGCAGGATTCTTGAGGTACCCAACCTCTTGGATTATACCTTGCTACGAGAGCCCCGGAGAGGAGTAGCAGGACTGGCGGATGTAGGTAGATATGGATGCGGATGAAGCAGCAGAGAGTGCTACAGTGCAGGAGTCCCTGGGCAGCGCGAGGCTAGCAAGTTGCAACAGTGCGAAAGGCACGGGAGTGTTGTACCAGTGCAGGATGGCACAGAGAGGTGTGCAACGGTGCGAGATGCAGGGAGTTGTTGCAGCAGCACAAAGGTCAGTGGAGGGAGCACTTGTTAGCGGCAAAGAGAGCTTCAGCATCAGGAGTGTTTCTAGCCTGACAGGGATGTCAGAAGTTGGGAGGATCAGTTACTTACTTCTCAGTAACTGAGTTGCAGTGCAGTAGCAGTTGGCAGTAGCACGATGCAACATGATGAGAGGGGAAGCAATGCAGATGCAGTGTTGGGAGAATGGACCAGCAGCACCATGGATGCAGAGGGAGTCGCCGTACGGATGCAGCAGTGGCGATGGCAGGGCCATGGGCAGCAGTACAGGATGCAATAGTGCAGAGGATGTTGGGCGAGGCCTAGCATTAGCACAAGGACCGACACCGGATAATCAGGGTGATGCTCAGTATGGAGTATTACTAGAGCACAGTCCTCGCTCAGAGGGAGTATTGATTTGGGGTAGCATCGGATGTGCTCTAGCCATGAAAATTGGGGGAGAGGCTAAAGCACATAAGATCTCCAAGACCCAAAAATGGTTTGGATAGATTGTACCCGGTTTGGGAGATATTAAAATAAATAATATTTTTAATGGAGTTTCTAAGTCTAAACTTAGGAAAAATAAAATATTAATGGGTATTAGTATAACACTGGGCTAGAAGGTTCCAAAAGTAATGGATCAAGCCAAATCCAATATTAGCCATTGATTAGATATTTAAACTTGGTCGTTGAAGGACCAACGAGAAAAGCATAAGAAGAGGCTTAAGGGTCAGTTGGAGAATACACTAGAGTGATCAGTCATTCATTTTGCTAGAGCGGAGTTACTAAGCAAAGTTGAATCAGTGATCAGTGAGTATTGGGCAGAGAAGCAGAGGCAATACTGAGAGACCAGTGCAGAAGCAGGGAGAGCGAGAGCGGCAACGAGTTCAGGCCACGCAGAGCCCGCAAAGACAACTTAGAGGCCAGAGGGACTACGTCATCCACGCAGAGGCTGCCGGAGTGACGTAGAGGGTCCCAAAGGCTGCACAGTGCCTTAGAGGGTTGACACAGAGGGTCCCGGGGCTAACACAGGTCAGCAGGAGGCTAACGCAGAGGCCAAAAGGGCCAGCGTTGAGCTTCAGTTGTGCCGGAGAGGATTTCGCGGGACAGGTTTCTTGAATACCTGTTTCCAAATATAGAGGTATTGTTGCCGTGTATTTTTCTTTGTCGGGTGAGCCGGTTAGGCACCCAGTTGTATTCATAAATACTGCATAATAATAAAACCCTCAGAATTGTTGCACTGGTTTTCCCAAGTTGGGTTTTTCCGGGGACATTTGTCCAAAAATAAAGGTGTCAATTGTGTGTTTGTTTTCCTTCAGTTAATAATCTGTAGATGTTGTGATTGTATTGTGTTTATTTCGGTATTTAAATATTTTAAATAACTTGTTCAAAATTTACAAGTAGAAGAAATAAACCAACAGAATACAGATTAATTTTCTAACGGGTAGACTTAGAAAATTCAACAAATACATGTTGCATGTCCAGTCAACATGGTCTTTGAACTAGTGCTAGAGGAAATAAAAAACTTTGCACCAATATGCAAACTAGTAAATCGTGACTCGTCAATAGTTGGTTGAAAACTATTTTCAACCCCGCACATCAGTGTCGGCCATTCCTTAGTTCTATAGAATTACTGAAGGGCTTGCCTTGACTCGGGCACTATTTTGAATACGCCAGATCATGTCAAAGATGTCTAGAGACCAGTTACTGACTATGTTTGTTGACTATGTGAAGATTGAATCGATGAAATCGAATTGTGTTGTTGTTAGAGTGTGGATGGGCCATTGTATCAATTATAGTCGAGTTTTGGAGTGTTGGAGTGTGCTAAATGTAAGTCTGCAACCGACAGCTAAGTTCTAGAGTGTGTTGTTCTAGCTTGCATAGCTAGTGTCAGCAGTAATACCAGCAGCAAATCCTTGCAATTTCAGACATGATGCCTTCAAAGCCAAACCAACGTCACACAAGTTATAAACTCCAAAAAAAGACTTCTAAATACTATTCAGCATACCTTCGACCACAGTTAACATGGTGTTAAAGAGTTGTGATCATGCTACTTTCCTTTTCCCGTGCAGGTATGGTCCCTTAATATGCAGTGACCCAAAGTAGCGATGACCTAATCCGAATCTCTGTTTCAAATCATCGAGGTTGCTAATAGAATGTACAACCTCATATGCCACAACCTTCTCCTGTAAAGACGTAGGATCATCCAAGATAATGCAATCCACAAGGAATGTTGGCTTTGCCTCGACAATGGAAGCTAAGGCATAGCTATCAAATTCATGGGCCAAGCTCTTGGACACTAGAAATGGTCTGCGAGACCATGGCATCAGTGTTATTAATCACATCGCATAAGGAGGAACTAAAAGTGTGTGAAGAGAGCCAAGTATATCGAACCCTCAATATATGGAGATGCTAGTTGCAGACAACCTTTAAGGAAAATGTGTGAGAAGGCCCAGACATATTGAACCTTCAATGAATTTTGAGAAGCACAAGTCGTGAAAGTCCCAGTAATCTAAGATATGAAATGAAATGTTGTGGTCAACGCAGTGACAAGACAAAATGTGATGTTGTAATATCCCCATTTTTGTAAGCATGGGAGTCACTAATGAATTTTACCCAATTTTGGTAATATTAATTAAAAGGGGCAAATATTATTGGAGAATGATGGCTAGTATTATTTTATTGGAGAATGGCAACAAATATTATTTTATTAAAATGGCATCAAAAGTCACTTAGTGCAAGATGCCCCCCACCAATAAAATAATATTAAAAAGGAGTATAGGAGCATGGGGAGAAATTATAAAAGGAGGATGGACTCATTTGTTGACCATCTCTTGACCATTACACTTAACAATTCTTTGCTTGGAGTTGTTTAGCACAAGGGTTTCAAGCGAAGTCCAAGCCAGTTTTGGAGGACTTTGAGTGCCTCCCTAGCTAGAGATTGGAGGAGTTCACTTCAGGGCTTCTACAGAGCTTCATCGATAGCAGGTTGGATCAGTAGTGCTCATTTCCTTGGGGGCAGAAGGGAAGTCGATTTGGATATTGTGCGGGCTAAGGCGGGAATTTGAGCTAATAATCACCCTATTAGTGACCTCAGTTGAAGATTTATTAAATAAAAGGTATTACAGACTCGTGTTGGTGTGTGTTCTGTGTTATTTAAGCAACGGATCGATCAGATTGCCAATACACAGATATTTAAATGGAAAGACAACAGAGAAATACAGTAAGAAAACACAAGAATTTTAATAAGGAGTTCACCCTATTCTCCAGGGCTACGTCTCCAGTCCAGCTTTCAGTGGTGGCCTTGTTTTATTGTGCCTTTAGCAGAGAATTACAATGCAGGGACTCAATGTGAGTTCTGATGAAGCAGGTTTTGCTTAGCAGGGTGGTTCTTGGATTTCCCAAGCCACTGGAGTGCACAGACTCTTCTTCTTCCTACCAGCTCGGTGACCTTCGGGTCTACAATGGACAGAGCCAAATGTGATACTCTATCCGGACAGATTCCCCTATGGGATGGCTTGAATCTTCAAGCTCTGGTGCTCGATGCTGTCACTGGTCAACGCGGCCCTCTGTCTCTTTCTACTCTTCTCTTGCTTCACTGCCTTTTCTCTGTATTCTGTCCTCTCAGGATTCTGGTCCTTTCTCCCTCGTCTCCCGGACTTCCTCCGACTTGACTGTGTATTCTGTCTCTATTCATGGATTTTTGTCATTCGAACCCATGCCCGCTCAGTTCCTCTTCCACCTCTGTCGATTCACCTTCTACAGCTCTACGGCTTTTTTCTGCTCCTTGTCTCTTCAACTGGCCATCTGGCTCTGTGGCTCTCTTTGCATTACAAACGCATCATTGTCTATAAAACGCCTGCTTGTAGCGTGGCACAATGATCAGGGGCAGTTAGAAAGGAATCGGGGCCTTCCTTCAGGCAAAACCCGAAAATGGAACAAAATTCCAATGCACAGAGTTTTACCGGGAATACTCTGTCGGGCGCGAAAACCGGACTTCAAATTCTATGAAATCGCCCCTAAAAACCCATCGAGTCTGCCATTTTATTGCAAATCGCTATCGCATGGTGTGGGGCTTAAAACCCAATACACTAATAATACACAAAAAATCCGAAAAGCCCGGATTTCAAATTATATGCAATCGGGCTTATAATTCCCATCGGGTCTAGCCCTTATCGGCTTATCGCAAATCGCGTGCTCAACGACCCTTTGTATCGGAGATCACCGATCACTCCAATCGCTGATTATCGCAATCGCATTATCTCAATCGCCAAGTCTGGGGTCCCGATATCGCATACATGCTTGCCTCCGATGCGATGAGTCGGAGATCGATGATCGGGGGTCCTTCCACCCTGGCCTTAAGTCTGCTCTTTGAACCTTTTGCGATGCGATTTTTCCTTTATAAGGCCTTTTATGCCATTTTTTTTGGAGAAATGCCTCCTTTTCCCGATCCGGGCTCCCAGGGGCCACTTTGACCTCTTACGCAGTCTCCATGGGCCTCGGTCAGCGCGCTTTGACCGAGGTCCTCGTCGCTCCACACTAGCTGCCATTGCCACTGGTTCAAGGTGTTTTCGATTGTTGTTTTGGATTCTTTAAAGATTTGTTTCGTCCCAATATAGTCAAGGTTCTTTGACAGTCGTTTATGGATCCGATTCGAATCACGGCCTTCCCACTGAAAAAGCTTTTGGACCACCAAAAGTTGGTTTTCTTCAAGCATCGACTAAGTGAGGAAACTGCTGTCTCACTTTTCCAATCTCAATCCACTTCGCATTGCTCGGCTTCGAACCTTTTAGTCCAATCCTAAGGTATTCCACTTGTCCACTGCGCGTCGTCCTTACCTTCCTGTCCAGCACTATATCTTCCCGTAATTCACTAAGATATTCAGGTAGCAGGTCATCAACAGAAGGTAATTGACTCTGCTCTTCAGGGTCCTCAATCATTGAAGGTTCAAACAACCTCAAGCAATCTGCGTTCACGACTGAGTAGATGTGCATGTAAGCTGGTAGATCAAGGCGAAAAGCATTTTCACCAATCTTCTCAAGTATCCTGAAGGGTCCATACCTGATAGGTTTTAGCTTTTTACCTTCACCTTGCATGCTGTCCTTGCTGATATACAGCCAGACTTGGTCTCCAACTTGAAAACTATGCTCCATCCGATGCTTATCATGCCTAGCATTGTACTTGGCCTGGCTCTTTTCCAGCTGTTCCTATACTGCCTGGTGGATCTCCTCGATCTATTCAATGAACCTAGTTGCCTTGTCCACATCACTGTGTCTATCAACCATGGTATCTTTATCAAAGACAAAATCCAAAGGAGACCTTGGTATGAAACCAAAACATGTCTCAAAAGGAGATCTCTATGTACAAGAATGTTTGGCTCTATTGTAAGCATGTTTCACATAACACAAGTGTTCATTCCAAAGCTTATGGTATTTGCTACAATATCCTCTCAGTAACTGGATCACCATCCTGTTAACTACTTCTGTCTGGCAATCTATTTGTGGATGAAAATCTATGTTTTTCTTTAACTTGGTGTCCATTAGTTCCCACATACTTGACCAAAACTTCCCCAAAAGGGTGTCTCGATCAGATACAATAGAAGTGGGTAATCCAAAATGAACCCATACATGTTCAAAGAACAATTTTGCAGTTTATTTAGTTGTAATCTATTTACTACAGGGTATCAAAATACACATTTTGCTGAACCTATCCACAATGACATATAGATAATCATGACCTTTTCTAGATTTAGGTAGTCCTCCAACAAAATCCATGGAAATGTTTTCCCAAGGGTGAGAAGGAACTGGAAATGGAGTGTACAAGCCTAGTTTTCTATTGTTGGCCTTGCTTTTCACACACATAACACATCCCTTTACATATATTGAAAAAGTCTCACTCATTCTTGGCCAATGGTAGAACCTTTGCAGCTGTGCAACTGTTTTACTTACCCCAAAGTGACCTGATACCAGAGAAGTGTGTGCTTCCCTAATTATCTTTACTCTCTCAGTTTGTGGAATGCAGAGTTTCCCACAATGATATAAGAGTCAATCCTTCATGTGATAGTCCAATTCTTCTATTATTTTTCCTTGACTCAAAGTTTCATATACATCTTTAAAGTCCATATCCTGAGCATATTGTTCTATGTAGCTTTCATGCAGCACAGAATTATGCTTAAGTATGGTAGATGCATTTATAATGGGTCTATATAACATGTCTGCAACCTTGTTATGTATGCCCTTTTTATATCTGATGACTATGTGAAACTGTTGTAGGAAACTCATCCATCTGTAATGTCTTGATTGCTATAACTTAGTTTGGGAGTGTAGGTATTGAAGTGGCTAATGATCAATATGTATTACTATTTCTTTTCCCATTAAGTAATATTTCCACTTTTTCACACTCTAAACTAATACATACATTTCTTTATCATATGTAGGATAGTTAACTACTGCAGGATTAAAAGTCTTAGAATGATAACATATGGGTTTATCGTGTTGTGTCAACAGTGCTCCCATGGCATAGTCACTGGCATCAGTTTGGATCTCAAATGGTCTTTGTAGATCTGGTAGGGCAGTGCTAGTACTGGTGTTGTAGTAATCTTTTCTTTCAAGGTGTCGAAGGCTTTTTTCTGTTTGCCTCCCCACTGAAACACCTTGTTCAATCATGTCAAGGCATGTAAGGGAGTTGCAGTTGAGGAAAAATTTGAAATGAACTTCCTCCAATATTGTGCTACTCCTAAGAAGCTTCTCACTTCTGTAGCAGACTTGGGTTTAGGCCAGTTTACAATGACTGCCACTTTAGAGGGATCTATTTTCAATTCACCTCCCCCTACTATGTGACCCAAATAATTTAGAGAGGTTTTTCCAAATTCACATTTGGAGATTTTAACATAAATCTTTTCTCCTTTCAAAAAATCTAATGTCTGCTTAACATGCCTTAAATGTTCTTCCCACGTTTTACTAAAAATCAGAATGTCATCTAGATATACAATAACAAAACCATCAAGAAAAGGTCTGAGTACATCATTCATTAATCTCATGAAAGTAGCAGGGGAATTGGTCAAACCAAAAAGCATAACCAGCCATTCATGCCTTCCCTGCTTTGTTTTGAAAGCAGTCTTCCATGCATCTTGCTCTGCAACTCTGACCTGATCGTATCCACTGTGCAAATCCAGCTTGGTGAAATAAACAGCTTCCTTCAATTGATCTAAAACATCATCTATGCGAGGAAGGGGGTAAATTTTTTTTATTGTTATCTTATTCAGTGCTTGGTAGTCAATGCACATTCTCCATGACCCATCTTTCTTTCTCACCAAAATAATTGGTGACCCACATGGTGATGTGCTATGCTTGATGAACCCTTTCTCGAGCAACTCCTGCACCTGCCTCTTGATTTCAGCATTCTCTAAAGCAGACAACCTATACATCCCAATGTTAGGCAATGGAACATCTTGCTGCAAAATAATATCATGTACTATTCCGTTTTTGGGTGGCAAACCTTCAATTGATCTAAAACATCATCTATGCGAGGAAGCGGGTAACAATTTTTTATTGTTATCTTATTCAGTGCTCGGTAGTCAATGCACATTCTCCATGAGCCATCTTTCTTTCTCACCAAAATAATTGATGACCCACATGGTGATGTGCTATGGTTGATGAACCCTTTCTCAAGAAACTCCTGCACCTGCCTCTTGATTTCAGCATTCTCTAAAGCAGACAACCTGTACATCCCAATGTTAGGCAATGGAACATCTTGCTGCAAAATAATATCATGTACTATTCCCTTTTTGGGTGGCAGACCTTTAGTTTCTTGGAACAAGACATCATATTCTGAAACAATCTTTTCTATATCAGCTTGCTGATCAGCATTACAACCCTCAAATACATTGGTTTTATCAGGTTTCTTTTCCTTTACAACCATCAGTAGGAACTATTTGCATGAATTTATCATTCTTTTCATGTCCTGAGTTTATGAGAGTATAATTATTCTTGAGCTTGTGAGCTCTCACAAAGTATTTGATTCCACATTTAACAAGTAGATACTTGTTCTCGGCTCTATGGAAAATAACCTTTCTATCATACAAGTAAGGACTTCCTAAAACAATTCCACATATATCCAAAGGAATTACATCTAACTCAACCTCATCTACAAATGCTGACCCAAAAGAAAAATTGAGTTTGCACTGTCTAGTCACTGGTAGTTGTGCTTTATCATTCAACCAACCTAATGGGTATGGTTTCTTATGAGGTGTAGTTGCTAATCC
>APFE031633233.1:184233-228698 GCA_000404065.3 Pinus taeda
CCCTGCTTTGTTTTGAAAGCAGTCTTCCATGCATCTTGCTCTGCAACTCTGACCTGATGGTATCCACTGTCCAAATCCAGCTTGGTGAAATAAACAGCTTCCTTCAATTGATCTAAAAGATCATCTATGCGAGGAAGGGGATAACGATTTTTTATTGTTATCTTATTTAGTGCTCGGTAATCAATGAACATTCTCCACGAGCCATCTTTCTTTCTCACCAGAACAATTGGTGACACACACGGTGATGTGCTAGGCCTCGTGAATCCTTTCTTGAGCAACTCTTGCACCTGCTTCTTGATTTCAGCATTCTCTAAAGCAGACAACCTGTACATCTCAATGTTAGGCAAAGGAACATCTTGCTGCAAAATAATATCATGTACTATTCCCTTTTTGGGTGGCAGACCTTTAAGTTCTTGAAATAAGGCATCATACTCTGAAACAATCTTTTCTATATCAGCTTGCTAATCAGCATTACAACCCTCAAATACATTGGTTTAATCAGGTGTCTTTTTATTTACAACCATCAGTAAGAACTGTTTGCATGAATTTATTATTCTTTTCATCTATCCTGAGTTTATGAGAGTATAATTATTCTTGAACTTGTGAGCTCTTACAAAGTATTCGATTCCATCTTTAACAAGTAGATACTTGTTCTCAGCTCTATAGAAAATAGTCTTTCTATCATACAAGTAAGGACTTCTTAAAACAATTAGACATATATCCAAAGGAATTACATCTAACTCAACCTCATCTACAAATGCCAACCCAAAAGAAAACTTGAGTTTACACTGTCTAATCACTTGCAGTTGGGCTTTATCATTCAACCAACCTAATGGGTATGGTTTCTTATGAGGTGTAGTTGCTAATCCCAATTTATTTACAATTGCTTCAGAAATTAGATTTACTTGTGAGCCACTATCAAACAAAATATCAATATTTTGATTTTTGGAAACAACTCGAATATGGAAAAGCTCATGTATTTGTCTCTCATGTTCTTCATCAATAATAGATTGAGCAGAATTACTAGTAGATGCTTCAGAATTCTTACCTTTTATACCTGTGGCTACAATGATTGTTTCATCTCTCGAGTCTGACCCCAAATATTTCTGAATAGCTGCAGCAGTCTTCTTCTTCTTGCCCTCGGACTTCTTAGGTCTCAGCTCTGGATGCAGAATCCAACAACGCTCATCATCATGCCCATCCTTTTTACAGTGAGTGCACGAAACTTTGCTTTTCTGTGCAGTGTTAGCCTTCCTTGCTTTCCACTTCTTCTTTCTTTTCTCCTTGCTCTTGCTTACAGTGGGTTGGGATGGTCCCCCAACTTTTGGATTTGCATTCTTTCCTCTAGCTTCTAGATAAGTAGCTTGTATAGATACCTCATTTGTACTAGTGGGATTAAACATGATGATGGTATGCCTCATGTAGCTGTGTGGACCACCAATGTACTTCAAAATAGTTTCTGGTGAGTCTAATGAGATACCCAACATCAATGCTCTCTTTCTAAACTCTTGAGTATACCCTTGCACACTTTTCCCTTTCAATTGCCAAAGAGTTTGCCAACTCATCATGGCTTGTTGCATGTAGGCCAATGGATAGAACTACTTTTTGACTGCAGTAACGAATTCACTTCAGATAGAAATGGTCTTACCATGCTTCTTCATATCAGCTTGGGTTCTGCCTTCCCACCAAACCAAGGCATTTCCTCCTAGGCGTAAGCTTGCTAGCTGAATCTTACTCTTGTCCGAGTCTATGTTCTGTACCCTGCAATATACATCAATTTTTCTAATCCAGTTGTCCAACTTTTCAGCATTTAGCTCTCCATCATATATAGGCAAATCAACTTTAAGATCTAGTTTAATCAAAGATGCTCTCTTATTATGCACAGGGCTATTAGGAGGTGTGAGAGAGATTTCCTCTTTCTCCTTTCCTTTTGAGTGGTCATGGGGATGAGACTCATCTTTTTCCTTATCTTGTTTAGAACTTGATGAATCTTCATCCTTATGCTTTCTAAAGTCCCTATACATTTCTTCTACCATAGATTTTATAGCTAGGAAACTTTCTATGAATTGAGGGTCTGGCCCCATAGAACCTTCCTCTGACATTGTCTTCCAAGGATAGACTCTCCCAATTTCAGGATTAGTTTCCACCAACTCCTCTTCTCCTAATTTGAGCTTTGATCTAGTGAGCATTCACATCTAAACCAACACAAGCTTGTCTAATCTTACAACCTACTGCTCTGATACCACTTGATCTGATAATCACCCTATGAGTGACATCAATTGAAGTTTTATTAAACAAAAGGTATTACAGACTCATGTGCCAGTGTGTGTTCTGTGTTATTTAAGCAACGTATCCATCAGATTGCCAATACACAAACATTTAAATGGAAAGACAATAGAGAAATATAGTAAGCGACCACAAAGACACAAGAAATTTTAATAAGGAGTTCACCCTATTCTCCACGGCTACGTCTCCGGTCCAGCTTTCAGTGGTGGCCTTGTTTTATTGTGTATTTAAACAAAGAATTACAATGCAGGGACTCAATGTGAGTTCTTCTGAAGTAGGTTTTACTTGGCAGGGTGGTTCTTGGATTCCCCAAGCCACTGGAGTACACAGTCTCTTCTTCCCACCAGCTTTGTGAACTTTTGGTCTACAGTGGTAAGAGCCCAACGTGGTGCTCAGCTCGGACAGATCCCTCTATGGGGTGGCTTGAATCTCCCAAGCTCGGTGGTGATCGATGTTGCTGCTACATTAGCTCGACCCTGTGTCTCGTCCTACTTTTCTCTTGCTTTACTGCCCTCTTCTCTATGTATTCCATCCTCCTCTCGGGATTCTAGTCTTTTCTCCTTCATCTCTCAAACTTCACTCTAACTTGACTGTGTATTCTGTCTCTATTCATAGATTTTAGTCATCTGTTTCCATGCCTGTTCGGTTCCTCTTCTGCCTCTATCGATTCACCTTCTGCAGCTGCGCTTGGAGTTCCCTGTTCGGTGTTAGCATGAATGCTCAAGGAGTGGCCACGTGTCCTCATCTGAATAGTGCCAGCCTGCTCATCGGTTCATTTCCTAAGTTACGTCGTGGATGCGTTCTTCCTCCACCGTGGTGGTCAAACGGATTCCAAATCCCTTTAGAACGCGGCTTAATTCCCTGTCGATTCTGCTTCCTCCGTTGGGCACAATCTCAGTCGTCCGATCTGGGCTCCCTCAGATCCAACATCATACCCATGTCCCACGCGGTTGACTTGCTCGACTAATAACACGTGATCAACGGTGGTTTTCTCTCACCTCCGTCACCACTCGTCGATCGTTAAGTGGGATCGCTCTACTCTTTCAAAAATCATTTACCGTTTGAGGGTGCCCCAATCAATACCACCAATTTCCAGAGCACGGGTCCCACCTTGTACGATTAGCACTTTTTACCTTCCTCGCCCGTGGTTCTCCAGTTCACCATGCGTCCAAGTGCTTGGGCTGCGTCCATTTGGGCCCTGTTCGCCCAGCAATGCGCGATTAAAAATCACCTCCTTTTCTCAATTCAGGGCTCCCAGGGGCTACTTTGACCTCCTACACAGTCTCAATGGGCCTCGGTCAGTGTGCCTTGATCGAGGTCCTCATCGTTCCACACTGGCTGCCATTTCCACTAGTTCAGGGTGTTTTTGATCGTTATTTTTGGAATTTTTAGAGATTTGTCCCGACCTGATACAGTCATGGTTCTCTGCCAATCTCTGATGGATCCAATTCGGATCACTAGCTCAGTTAATTAGAGTTATGGGCATGAAGTTCAATTGTGTTTAGTGATTTCCTCAATTTTAGGAGCCTAGGTTGAGTTAATTTTAGTTGTAGGAATTTATTTCAGTTGAATTGAGTTATTGTTAGTTAACCTAGTTCTAAGTGTTGGAGGAACTAGTGGAAGGTCAAGTTGTGGAAGTGGATCTTCAACCACACTGAGTGATCATCCATATAACTAATTAATCAGCCTAAATTAACTCATTCATGTACATATTTTGAGTTACATACTTGAGATTGGAGTTCAAGGGACATGGACTATCAGTTGTAAACTATTCCAAGTTGTATGGGTGGTGCATGTAGTCAGAGAATTCACCTAAGGGAATTGTGTAATGCAAATGAGGGAATTTCCTAATTAGAAGGAGCCTACTTCCCAAGGGAACAATGCAAGGAATTAGGATCTTGGAAGGCTTGAAAATTGGCTAAGTATTGGCCAGGTTTAGTCAGTCAAGCAAAGGATAGAAGATGCAGGTGTAGGTAATGCTCAAGCTTTAGCAAGCATATTGTATTTGTCCAAATTCTTTGATTATTACAATATAGATAGTAAGGGGTTTTGAGAAATTTCTTTCCCCTAGATAAATCTCTTTACATGTGTGATGTTTCCATTTGCATTTCTATGATTCTTGTTTTAGATGGTGAATTAAATTATGCATATGAGTAGAGTAGCTTCGAGGCTTGTGATTTAGTAAATTTCATGAGTAGCATTGAATTTATTGATTAATTTATACATCGTATCAAAGCTAGAATCACTATACAATAGATATTTCAAAATTTTCAATGTAGGAGATTAGAATTTGAAGATTAGTGTTGCATGTTTTCTTCAGGATTGAGAAAAATGTTTTCAATGTACTCACACTCGAGCATGCCTTAGAAGGCACCTAAAACTCTTTTGGATGAAATAACCGCATGGAGGTAGTATTATATGATAATGGATTTCTAGAATACATCAAGACAGATGTAGCAAAACCCCAAGCATCTAATTCCCATAATATTTCTCAGTGGAAGAAGGATGTGACCAAAATGAGGAGAATCATATTCGAGGGAGCTTGGTATCATATTGTCTCAAATCGCCAACAAAAAGAGACTTTGTTCTTGATGTCGAAAACACTCACTCAGTTGTTCAAGAAAAATAGTGACCACAGGAAGTTGGCAGTCAAGGACAAGCTTGAAAGCATTAAGATGTAGAAGAATGACACAATTTCACAATACCTGAACAAGCTTACATAGTCTCATGATGAACTTGGTTGGGTTGGTGTTAATGTCCCTAAAGAAGACTTGGTAGCTCTAGCTCTTTTGGGCCTTCCCAAGAGATGGAATAGCTATCAAGATTCAAAAATTTGTAGGGATAAACTACCAAGCTAGGAGTGCTTATGGTACGACCTGACACGGGAGGAAATAAAGAGAAATACCAGAGATGGAACCTCATCCAAAGAAGAGGAAGAGGACTTTGTATCAGTTAGAAAAGGAATGAGGGCCAAGGGAAATAAGTCCCAAGGTTAGGCCGATTCTAGTAAAGGGGGTAAGCAGAAAGACTTATCCAAAATCAATTGGTTTTCTTGTCATAAATTCAAGCACTATTCCATGAAGTGTCCATGGAAGAAGGCAAGCAAGAAGGAGCCTATAGTAGCAGCACCAAGTGAAGCTTTTGCTTTATAGTTCGAGCTTGATCTTACTTTCATTGCATGCATGGCTAGCGTAGTGAAGGGAAGTGTGTGGTATATCAATAACAGTGCCTCATTCCATATGACCAGGAATAGAGATTTTTCCAGTGACATGGAGGAGAAATATCTCCAGATGAACATTGAGTTTGGAGACTTGGGCATGCCACCCAATCATAGACTGTACTTCTCAAATACTCTCAACATCTAGTCACCCCTAAGTTCGGGTAGTTACTCCACTTGACATCATCTTCTTGGTCCAGGTACATATATAGTACCAATCATAACAAGGCCAAGAAACCAAACCTGGAAACCTCCAACTAGCAGGTTCACATCCCCCATCATGCCCACACCCAATTAGTGCACACCATTCTCTGCCCTTGTAATTCCTCAGGCTATGCCACTAGCTGTAGGTGTCTATATCAACTGATCAGGGATGTCCATATTTGTATGGCTCTACGAGTTCTTGCTATCCTCACGGGTCTCTAGATACCCTCTAGACCTTAAACTAGGGACACTTATTCCTTATTGATTCATAATCAAACTAATTAGTGGAACCGCCCTTTTATGGTAATGGTGTCCCCTTACCTTTTCTTATAATAATATATTAGAACATTATAAGATACATTCATATCATGATACTTTTCCCATCATGGAGTCTTAAACCCCCATACTCTTTTCATCCTTTGGTTCGTAGCCATAATATGTCTACTAGATTCACTAGCCTTTCACACACTAGCTCTTTGACCTAAGCACATAGGCACTCTCGCCTCAAAACTCATAATTAATATATCTTACAATCCAAACACATTATATATACATAGGCATGTAGGTGTTAACGTAACTTTTCTCACTAGCCTAATTATCATATGCATAATTACATTTACAATTTTGGGGTCCAACTAGGGGTATTACAGAAATCAAACATTCACCATAAGTAATTTACTACCCAATCTACAATGGTTTCATGCAAATAAAAAGAGACAAAAATGTGACAAATGAAGGCTCTAATTGGTGGAGAACAAATCAAGGATACATATGAAATCTATTCTGATATTTTATAACCTACTTTCTGTATAAGCTATAATAGTGGAACAATGGTTCAAGGCTACAAACTAGCCTCAAATAGATCTATCACAAAGGGAGTTCAACAGAGAAAAACAAGAGGAGATTAACAATAGTCAAAAGAGGGGCCTTCTTAACCTCAATCTCTACTGAAGAAACAAGTTATCAAATCTATAAAATAGTTGTGACGAAGGGCTTATCCAACCTATTACAATAAACCACCAATTCAACCTTCTAGACCTAGCTTGGTGGAGAAGTACTAAATGTCCTCAAAGGGATTTATTTCTTTATCCTAGGGTTTAAAAAATGAAGATATCAAGGATTATAGTTACAGAAAGAGGGGATCCCAAAACCTTGTAACAAAGAAACAATGAAACAATAAGAAAAATGAAAAATTTTAAATTTTTTTACCAATGTAGATAACTAACCTAGAAGTGTGTTGACCAGAGCAAATATTGGGTAATTTAATGCATTAACCAATCCAAAAAATAGATGAAAACCTGTATTTCATAAAGAAAAAAATAGGTAAAAATTTGCATTACATAATGTAGAAAAAAGTTCAAAACCTGCATTGCATAATGCAGAAAAAGGGTTCAAACCTGCAATAGCTCTCTTGGGCCTCCATTTTTTAGAGTTTGATATGAATTTGCATATGTTTCTATTATGAGACCTGTGACATAAAAATAACCTCTCAAAGGCATAGAGGCACCAAGTTTCTCCAAAAATGAAAAATTACTAAAAGATGAAAGGGGGAGAAAGTGGACAAAATGCAACCCAATATCTGAAATATTTAGCTCCCCAGTGGAGTCACCATTTGTTGGATGTCTTCCTGAACAAAGGTTATCAAAAGGACATTCTCTATGGGATAGTAACAATCCAATGAGAAAATTTAGCATTTAAAGATAAACCCTACTACTAGAACATATTAATGTAGTTGTTCATAAGATATGCATGAAGTATCTAGATAGAAACGAGAAAAATAAGAGAAGCATAAATATATGGCACTACATGACATATGAAAACTCCATTAACTAGAATATCTATGATTAATATTTGCTCACCTAGTGAGAAGCTTCATTTGAGAATGACTTAATAGAACCTCCCCTTTGGGAGGGTTCATGGATAAGCCTTGTTGTAGTTAGTGTGGTTCTCTCTCTCCAAAGGGAAAAGCAACCAAAAAACAAATAAATAAATAAATTCGAGAGCTTCTAGTCGAGAAGATAAAGGGTTATAGGATCATAGGTGTGGTAAGGGAATTGGATCATCAAAAATGAAGAGGAAAACCTCTATATTTATAATAAAATACTGGCTATATTTGATGAGGTCAAATATAATAAAATATTTGTTGGAACAAATCAAGATCTAACCAATTTGGTATTTTATTATTATTTGTGAGAAGAAAAGGTAAGAAATAATGGTCAGTGACTTTTATTTAGGTAAATAACTAAAAAACAATGATTTATTGAGTCAATTAATGAAAAATGGGTAAAATGGTTAGAAATAATATATAAGCAATGGGTTTATTAAATTACTTCTTGATATAATCATAAAATAGGCTAGAAAAAATTTATAAGTGAAGATTTAACAAACTATCTCTATGAGAATGTGTGAAATATTGAGGAATAGTCAATAAATAAATGATTTATTGAATTATCCTCATCGAAATGGAAAAGTAAGTAAAAATGATCAAAATGAAATTGGGGGTATGTCATTTTCATTTTCTTTATTGGCTCGATCTTGGACCTATGGGTTATGGGCCCACTTAACTCTACAAAATTGAAATTTCTATGCATTTCATTTAACCAATCGATGCCTCTCATAGCAAATGATCACAATATCATTTTGAGTTGTAGAGTCCAAACAACCACATATACGTGTAGGTAAAAAAACAACACAAGACAAAACTAGCCACAATGATTCTCCTCACATTGGACTCACATAGTCATTTACATGCAATGTTAAGTCCTCACTTTTATTAACATAATCATCATATGCAACACGAAATTAGCTTACAGTCAACATCGATATTTTCAATGATTGACAGTGGATCTCCTCACTAACTAACACAATTTGCATATATTTTTTGAATCATTAAGGTTATTGCACACACAAGATTAAAGCAAGAAAACACTTGTCGATTTCACAGAAATATATAATTTCATTAATATTCAAACTCGGCTACACTACGTACAACCTCTATGGGCCTAGTCGCTCCTTCGCTTGATTACATCACGACTCACCCCCTTTCATCATTCAAAGGCTTACAAATTTATAGAGGAAAATACATTGTCATGGATCACTTTGGATTCATGATTTTCTCCATAAAACTCTCAATTCTATCCCTAAGATCTCTCATGGATCTAGATTTTTCATGCTTTTAATCTTTTACAAAATTTATATCACCATGCCTTTTAACAACTACACCTTCCAAAACCTTTTCTTGATGATTTTCTATACGTGGGTTGATGCTCCTACATCATAATCCCAAGGTACAAAAATTTATGACCTCTTGGTCATATGCTTCTAGTATTCTTGTAAGATATTTCATTCATGAGATAAAACACACCTCCACAATAACAAGTATCCAACTTGCTACACAGTACCTCACTAAACCTTCTCTTGAGTTTGGGCTTCTGATATCTTCATGGTTCTCTTCTTTGGAACCATTTGAGCACTCCTTGCTCTAGGATGTTGCGAATATTTGAACCTTTCTTTTTTATCACCTACATGGAGAAAAAAAATCTCTTACCAAATATTCAATCAACTTGTGTTTATTTTCTAATGCCTCTCCTCCATACTACATGCAAGAATATTTTGTGCTATGATACCCCTTGATGAAAACGAAACTAGGGGTTTGTCGTTTTCATTTTTCTTACTTGCTCATTCTTGGCCTTATGCATTATGGGCCCACATAAATATACAAAATTGTGATTGATATGGCCTTAATTTAACCAATTAATCCCTCTCATAACAAATGATCACAATTCCATTTGTAGCTACAAGGTCCGAGCAACCACATATATGTTCATCTTAAAAAAGCACCATAGTTTGAAAGGAGTCACAACAATTTCCCTCACACAGGACTTGCACAGACGTTTACATGCAGTGTCAATTCCTCAGACTGGTTCACAAATTCATTACATGAAACACCAATTTAGCTTACAATCAATATCAATCTTTTGAATGATCGACATCAGTTCTCCTCACTAGCTAACACAATTCGCATATATTTATGCATCAACAGGGTTGTACTCACAAGATTAAAGGACACAAACACTTGTTGATTACTTAAATATATATAATTTTATAATATTTAAAGTTGACTACACAATGTATGACCTTTATGGGCCTGGTCACTCCTCATCTTGACTACATCATGACTCAGCCCCTTTCATCATTTGAAGGCTTACAAATTTATACAGGAAAATACATTGTCATGGTTCACTTTCGATCCATGATTTTCTCCATAAAGATCTCAACATTATCCCTAAGATCTCTCATGGATGTGGATTTTTCATGCTTTTATTATTTTACAAAATAGATATTACCCTTCCTTTTAACCAGTGGATCTTACAAAGCTCATTCTTGCTAATTTTCTTGGAGGTGGGTCGATGCTCATGCATAAAAAACCCTATTAACTTATTTTCGATTAAATCGGTAAAATTATAAGAATAACATAAAATTATGAATCTATTGTCTATTCACATGTATGTGAATTAATTAATAAAAGTAACTTAGGAAAAGTGGTTCCTTAGTCTATTTCCTTAGGTGAAAGTGGGTTTTAACGTGTAAAACCCATACTAACATGGCATATTTTGATCCACCTAATGCTTTTGGCTTGGTGATCACTTTTGTGTGATAAAAGCATTATTTACACATGAATTATTAAATTGATCAAAAGGATTTTTTAGAGATTTATAATCATCATTTTCATATTTTAAAATATAAAAATAAAGAAACATTACATAAGTCCTCATCATTTTCATCTAGAAAGCATAGATTGTTCCATCAAATAGTTATTGAAAATGCAGAAAAAGAAAATTCAATTTTATTTTTGCCTTAATTAAATTGACGAAAACTGAAATTCCATATTAGTATAAAACTTGGAGGAGTTAAATAAGGTGACATGGCACTTTTCACTCAGTTAAGAACACTATATTCAAGTTAATGACTTGAGGTTCAGTTTACTTGTGTTAATTTCTAAAAAATAAGAGTCTAGCTTAGTTAATTAGAGTTATGGGCATGAAGTTCAATTTTGTTTAGTAGTTTCCTAAATTTTAGGACCCTAGGTCGAGTTAACTTTAGTTGTAGCAATTTAGTTTAGTTAAATTGAGTTATGGTCAGTTAACCTAGTTCTAACTATTGGAGGAACTAGTGGAAGGTCAAGTCGTGGAAGTGGAACTTCAATGACACTAAGTGATCATCCATATAACTAATCAATCAGCCTAAATTAAATCATGCATGTAGATAATTTGAGTTACCCATATGAGATTTGACTTCAAGGGAAGTGTACTATTAGTTGTAAACTATTCCAAGTTGTATAGGTGGTGCATGTAGCCAGAGAATTATCCTAAAGGAATTGCACAATGCAAATGAGGGAATTTCTTAATTAGTAGGAGCCTACTTCCCAAGGTAGAAGTGAAAGGAATTAGGATCATGGAGGGATTAAAAATTAGCTAAGTATTGGCTAGGTTCAGTCAGTCAAGCAAAGGATAGAAGATGCAGGTGCAGGTTGTGCTCAAGCTTAAGAAAGCATATTGTATTCATCCAGATTCTTTGATTAATGCAATATAGATAGTAAGGGGTTTCAAGAAATTTGTTTCCCCTAGATAAATATCTATGCATGTGTGATTTTTCATTTTGCATGTTTATGATTCTTGTTTTAGACTGTGAATTAACTTTTGCAGATGAGTAGAGTAGCTTCAAGGCTTGTGATTTAGTAAATTTCATGAGTAGTATTAAATCTACAAATTAATTTCTACATGGTATTAGAGCTGGAATCACTATAGAGTAGATATTTCAAAATTTTCATTGTAGGAGATTCGAATTTGAAGATTAGTGTTGCAAGTTTTCTTTAGGATTGAGAAGATGGTTTTCAATGGACTCAAGATCAAGTATGCCTTGGAAGGCACCTCAAACTTTGTTGCATGAAAGAACCGCATGGAGGTAGTATTATATGATAATGGACTACTAGAATACATCAATACAGATGTAACAAAAACCCAAGCATTTGATTTCCATAATCTTTCTTAGTGGAAGAAGGATGTGACCAAAGTGAGGAGAATCATATTGGAGGGAGTTCAGTATCATATCGTCTCAAATCTCCAATGAAAAGAGACTTTGTTTGTGATGTTGAAAACACTAATTGAGTTGTTCAAGAACAATAGTGACCACAAGAAGTTGGTAGTCAAGGACAATCTTGAAAGAATTAAGATGCAAAACAATGACACAATTCTGCAGTACCTGAGAAACCTTACACAGTATCATGATTAACTTGGTGGGGTCGACATTAAAGTCCCTAAAGAAGACTTGGTAGCTCTAGCTCTTTTGGGCCTTCCTAAGAATTGGAATAGATATTAAGATTTAGAAAATGGTATGGAGAAACTACCAAGCTAGGAGTGCTTATGGTCCGACCTAGCACAAGAGGAAATAAGGTGAAATACTGGAGATGGACCTCATCCAATGAAGAGGAAGAGGAATTTTTATTAGTTATAAAAGGAATGAGGGCCAAGGGAAATGAGTCCCAAGTTTAGGTTGATTCCAATAAAGGGGGCAAGAAGAAAGACTTATCCAAAATGAAGTGCCTTTACTGTCACGAATTCAAGCACTATGTCATGAAGTGTCCACAGAAGAAGGAAAGCAAGAAGGAGTTTCTAGTAGCAGCAGTAGGTGAATATTTTTCTTTTTAGTTCGAGCTTGATTTTAATTTCATTGCATGCATGGCTAGCATAGTGAAGGGAAGTGTGTGGTATCTCAACAACAGCGCATCATTCCATATGATGAGGAATAGATATTTTTCCAGTAACTTGGAGGAGAAAGATCTCTAGATGAATATTGAGTTTTGAGACACTGGAAGGTATAGAACTTCTAGTTATTCTATTCAAAGGGTGAGGGGTTTCGATTATGGGTGCTTGTTCCTCTTCCTACACTGGTTTCTTAGGCAGGGTCTTTTTCTTCTTACTAGTTTGCGGGGTGAGGGTTTTATCTGTCTATTCATATTCTTCCTTCCTACTCTTACCCTTCTTCCCAAGTGACTCCACTATGTTTCCTCCTTGGAATTCCTTCAATAACCATCCCCAGGTCACATTTTTACTTTCTAATTCCTTCCTAACCAAAATTGAGATCAACCCATAATGATAGAGCTTGAACCCAACCCGACTCTCTCGACTTTTCTGAACACCCTTCAACATTTTTTTCCAAACTTTTAAGAAAGAAGTAATGAAAATTAATGAACTTAGCTGACTCAAAGTGTAACAGCAAGCAGATGTGATATAGGAAGGTTAGAGAATATCATCCCTCACATGTGAGGAACTTCTGCAATATGTACAACAAGTGGTTCCATTTCTCAATTATTGCACTTTGTTGCAGCCTGTTTTTCCAATCCACTTTCTGCTTTTTATTGACTACAAATCTACACCAAGCCCCTTTTTCAAGCTCTCCTTTCTTGAACCATTGTTTGCCTGTGGCCACTAGCCCTGTAGCCTACAAAATAGTCTGCTCTCTCACTTCAAACTCTAGAGACCCCACGTTGGCTCTAGATCCATCAAAGGTTTGTGCAAATTCTAACACCACAGCCGAATCAAAACCATCAGACTTTATCAAGAACGGGATAAATCCTGCTTCCTGCATTATGGATAGACTATTCTTGTACTCTGTTGTTTTCTCTACTTCTTTCACAGACCATGGTTCAATTCGAACAAGCATCATTTCTTGTTCAGATTCGCTCAACTACTTAGAATTTGAGAGTAATAATTAGCAGGGGGTTCAGGACTGAGAAATTTGAAATTACCGAATGAACTGGACATTGCTATATTGATTTTTTCCTTTAATGGTCACACTCATGAAAATCTCATTTATTTCGAAAGGATGTGATACGGTCTAATCTAATCGTGCATGCAGTAATAATGGTTGGTGGTGGGAGGTGGTAATGGAGGAAGTTATGTGAGAGAATGTGAGGTGTTATATATAAACGAGTCACATTTAATTATCAGCAGGCTTTTCAAAAATGAACATTGGATTCTGGGATATTTTCACACACATCCTTTGATCAACTCATGATTTCATACAAGGCACACATGTTAGCTTACATAGAGATAGGTTTTCATAATTAAATATCCATGTACTTAAAAATCTTTCCTAATTAGTAATTATGAACAAAGTCTAATCATCTATGAAAGAAAATCATTGCATTACATCATTTTAAAGTAGTGCAATCAGTTGTTCCTAAGCACGATTTTTGTACCAAACATAAAAATAAATCCCCTTTTATCCTTGGACTGAACTTTGGCCTCAATCATGCATTCCTGCACTGGACATTCCTATACCATAACATGCATTCTTGCACTAAGGAATTGTTGGTTCCTGCACTCAAGTATACATTTTTGCACTGAATACTACTACTGTTCTTGTACTAGGCACATGTTCTTATGCTCGGGGCACACAACCATGCGTGTTCATGCACCTGAGATTTATTGTTCTTGCACTGGAACATACATTCTTGTACCATGGGACATCACTATTCTTGGACTAATTGATGTTGCGGAATATCCAGAAAAGGTTTCTAAGAAAACACAATCTGCAAGCTGAATCTTGAATATTTGCGAAATTTCCAAAGGATGTTTTATTCGCCAGTTTCTTGGTAGTTGTACATGCCCTCTGATCTAATCCATGAATTTTGACCATATCTTGCAATACAATCCATGAGGGAGAAAAGGTGGGAAAGGAGTAAATTTTAGAATGGGAAGGAAATTCAACACGGAATTCGAGTGTGAAACCACCAACAGGGCATATGGAAATATGGAAAGGGAAAATAAATCCAGGGGAAAAGAGGGAAAAATGAAATTGGATAGGGGCGCTTTCCTTAGAAGAAAGGGAAGGTTCATTTCAATAGGACAAATAAAAAAAAATAGAAGGGTATTTACGAAAAATGAAATAGAAGAAGGGAATAATTTCACCTCAAAAATCTGTCTGAATAGTGCCAAAACAAAAGTAAATGCAACTGGAATTGAGTGTTTCTTGCATAACAATTTGTGTCAGTTGTCCCAAACTTGGATAAGGGCTTGGTTCCTGCACTTAGGAACCTACTTCTTCTTAGTGACAGTTGGCACATATAAAGATCAAGCAACATTCCCATCTTATTCAAATTTCAATCTTCCTACCAACGTGTTGGTTTTCAAGCTAATCCTTTTGTGACCATGTCAGTAAACTGATTTTCACAATCAGAGGAAAATATCTTTTTCTCGTTTTATTTTTAGTTTTTGTCATTTTTGTCATTATTTCTTATTTTATTATCTTGTTTATTTTTGGAAAGAAAGAATCATATCTATAATAGGTTGGCATAGCCACCTACCATCTCTAGCTCAGATTTATATTGCACTTGCTACATGAAGTCTTCCTTTGTTAGGGGTTGAGAATATAGCTTGAGTCTATGCCCGTTCAAAAGGAATAATGAATCTTGCGCATCAATAGTTTTGATCTCTATAGCCTCATTCTTGAAAATTTTGACTACTTCATAAGGTCCCATCCAGCATGCATGGAATTTTCCTTTGAAATGTTTAAATCTAGTCATAAAGAAGTACCCAATCACCTGGTTGGAACTGCTTCTTCCTGATAGACTTGTCATGACACTTTTTGCGTTGTTATTGTACTAACACATTCTCCTGAACCACATCTCTTCAAAATCCATCTAACTCATTTAACTATAATAGACGATGTTGTTGTGCTTCAAAGAGATCTAATACCAACTGAAGTGTTGTTCGAAAAGTTTTTATCTCAAACTTTGTTGGAAAACAAACTTGTTTCCCGTATACTAGCTTATATGGTGTATGTCCTGTGTTTTTCCACCAAGTGGTTCGTTAAGCCCATAAGGCATCAGGTAACTGGCTGGCCCAATCCATCCTATGCAGATTTACTATTTTGGTGAGGATGGATTCAATCACTTTATTAGTAGACTCCACTTGGTCGTTTTCTTGTGGGTGATATAGAGTGGACTTCCTATGCCAAATTTTGTATTAATCCATGACTTCCTGTACTAGATTAGAAATAAAATATGGCCCGTTGTCAGTAACAATCTTTCTAGGAACACCAAATCTAGTAAAAGTTTCACTAAACAAAAATTCAACAACTTTTTCTATAGCAAAAGAAATAGCTTTAGCCTCTACCCATTTTGTAACAAAATCAGTGCAAACCAATATATGTTATTTATTTGTGGATATTGGATTTATTGTTCTTACAAAGTTGATAACCCATTTTTCAAAGGGCTCAATCATAATCTAAGGACATAAATGCATTTCATTGGTTTGAATAGGTTAACCCATTCACTGATAGCTATCACATCACTTGACATATTGTTTGGCATCCTTAAACAAAGAGGGCCAAAAGTATCCAGTGCGTAATATTTTATATGCAGTTCTCTTATCAGTAGAGTGACCACCCAAAGGTTCATCATGGGAATATTTTAGTATATCAAACACTTATTCCTCTCTTACACATATACGAATGATAAGATCTAGTCCAGTATAAAAGAGGTCTCCTTGGATCCATGAATATGTAGCAATTTTTAATATGATATTCCTCTTTTCACGAGCCTATAAGTGAGGTGGTGTTTTTCCGGTGACTAAATAGTTGGCTATGTCAGCAAACCATGGAGACTTTTTTGACATAGAAAAAATATTTTCATCATGGAAATCATCATCAATAGGAAGTACTTCACCAAGATTATTCAATCTAGAAATATAGTCAGCAACAACATTAGATTTTCCTCATCTATCAACAATAGTAACATGAAATTCCTGCAACAAAGGTAACCACCTAGTCACTCTACCGCTAGTCAATTATTTATTCATCAAATATTTTATCACAGAATGATCAATATGCACAAAGAATTCATATCATGTGATGTAGTGGCTTAATTTATTGATAGAAAAAATTACGACTAAAAACTCTTTCTCGGTCACTATATAGTTCAATTCGGTGGGTGACAAACTTTACTAATGAAGTGAATAGCATAAGATTATTTGTTCTCTTCCTGTCCTAAAGTTGTGCTAATGGAAGTATCTGAGGCATCAGGTGAAATGTGGAATGAAAGGGACCAGTTGGGACCTCTCAAAACTAGTGCCTGCACTAATTTTTCCTTTAATGTCTCAAAATATTGTTGGCAAGCTGTGGACTAGAAAAACTCATTATCCTTAGATAACAATCAGAAAGGGGGGTAGATCTCCTAGAAAAGTTCTCAATGAACCTCCTGTAATAGCTCTCATGTCCCAGGAACGCTCTTACTTCGATTTGTGTTTTGAGTGCAGGAAGACGCAAGATAACTTCTATTTTGGCCGGGTCTACCTGGATACTTTTGTCGAAAATGAAATGTCCAAGGACTACTCCTGCTTTGCACATTAATCTACACTCTTTATCACTCAAAGCAAGGTGAGACTCTTGGAAACATAAAAGCACTTTTTCTATGTTTTTGAGGGCTTCTTGGAATGAGTTACCAAACACTGAAAAATCATCCATATATATTTCAACACACTCGAGATCAGCAAAAATAGGTAGCACAACCCTTTGAATGGTGGCTGGGGAATTACATAGTCCAAAGGGAAGCACTCGGTAAGAAAATGTACCCCATGGAAATGCAAAGGTGGTATTATCTTGATATGCGAGTGTGATCTGAATTTGGTTGTACCCATGGAAGCTATCTAAAAATCAAAGGTACTTTTTACCAGCAAGGGTATCTAGCACCTAAGCAACAAAAGGAAGGGGAAAGTAATCCTTGAGAGTGGCTTTATTAAGTTTATGATAACCAATGAAAATGCCCCATCTCCCATCCTTTTTAGGGACTATTACCAATGGGTAGACCCACTGTCTATCAGATATAGGATATATAAAATTAGCATCCAAGGGTTTTTGTAATTCTTCTTTCACAATATCTCTTAGCGCAACATTCATGCACCTCTAGGGTTGACGAATAGGTTGGGCTCCCTCTTGAATATAAATATGGTGAGTACATGTTTTAGGAGGTATGCCTTTCATGTCCTTGTAACACCATGTAAAGGCATCAAGGTGATCACACAATGTTGGGAAAGGGTCACCTAAGGTCGATTTTGGTGTTAAAAGCCCAAGTTTTGGGGTAGAAAGCCCAAGTCTTTGTATGTAAAGTGTAAAGTACCTGATATTTGTGGTCATGGAGCATGTAGATGTAATGTGTCATAAAGGGTTTCCGCCCTTTTTTTATTTAAGTTGTGTCATCTTTAGAAGGTCCACCCATGGTCCGAGGACCATGGGATTATATAAAAAGGAGAGTCTTAGAAGATTCTAAGGTAGTAGTTTGGAGAATAGTTAAGTCATTAATGGGTCAATAAGAGGGAAGAGACAATAGTTTTAGAAGTAGAAAAAATGCCCTACATCTATGTGCATAGAGCCCTAGGGTAGAAGTTCACAGTTGAGTGCATGGACCCCTAAATCTGAGCGCATAGGTTAGTTAGAGTCTGTAAGAAGATATGAAGTACTAATAAAGAAGATTACTTTGGAAATATCTATGTTTGACATATTTCCTTCTGTTATCAATAAATGTAGTAATGTTATAATGAATAATGGTTTCATTATTTAATATTGTATTGATGTGAAAATATATATGTTTTACATTGTTATCTATATGCAAGTAATAATATATGTTTATGCGAAGAACATATTAATGCATATTGAAGTTATCAGATACTTAAGCCGATCTGGGTAAATACGGAAGTAAGAGTAATTATAGAAGCACGTAAGTGGTTGATTCGCCTAGCTAAGGTCCGTGAATGACAGTCGTAGACCTTCGCGAAGGTCTAGAGGCCACTTAAGAGAAGTATATTGATAATCCCTAAAAGGCTTATCAGTCTGTGTGAAGGTAGAGTTAGGGCATAAAATGACATCACTACCATCTCTAGGTCCAGAAACTTGGTTCTAGCATCCCCCCATATTCCCTCAGGTGAGACTTCAGTCTGCAGTCCACGAACTGATGCTAAAAGAGCCAGTAGTGTAGGGATTTGTTTGGCTAAATTAATGTTGAACCTAGGTCAGGGTGCTCACTAAGCCCTGAATGGGGTAGTAAGGTGATCCTATGGATCAGTTTATCAGTTATAGGTATTGGCTCCTCTAACCACAGGCATTTGGTGAAAATATAGGCAAGCGTGACCCCGCAAAAAGAATGAAGGACAAGTTTAAGCTTGTTAAGAGGTCATGCAGATACTCAACTTCAAGTATTATGGACCCCGCAGTAAAGGTGGCCACCCAAATCTTAGCTGGGAAGGTAATGCAGAAGTGTTGCATAGATGAGGTTCTGACACTAGTTGTTTCATTAGTGGCCCAGTGTGCGGAGGGTGTACAATTCAGTTGGGTGCGCTACCTGTGCAATGAGTTCGTCATGAACTGCAAGGAGGCACAGGACCTCATCAAAACATTGCACTACTCACAGTTTTTGTTGTCTATTGTGTTAGTCATGTGGTAGTTACCAAAGGATAGTCATTTTCCTCCAATCGCGAAAGATTTTCCAAAAGTAGAGAAGTTTGCTTCACTCTGGGCCATGAAGGATGTTGAGAGGGTCCATGAGAGCAAGGTATTTTGGGTATTGATGGAGATGAGCAACAATATGGCCATCAACTGTAAGCCAAGGTTGTCACCAACTATTTTTTAGCAGTCTTTTAGATACGCAATGTTCAAAGTGGACTTCCATTGTATCTCCATCCGAGCATAGAAGGATCCAGAACAGGAGTGGTATGATCTCCCATACCTTGTAACAGATGATGCCATAGTAGCGATCCTCGATCATTGGCCATCCAAGTGGTGCATGACCTTAGATTTGTCTGTCGAGTCTAGTAATTCCATAGGAAAGCAGAACAAGGAAGAGACCCGGTCAAAAATTCAGCAGTTGGCTAAAAAGAGAAAGAAAGAGGTTGCGAAGAAGGCATGCGTGAAAGAGGAGCACACTACTAAGGAATAGGAGGAAGAATGTGATTCTGACAGAAGTCATAAATCCCTCTCACCATAGACAGGAGAAGAAGAATGATCAGAGCAAGGTGGTGCAGCTCTGGTAAGCACTCCCTTCCTGGTGAAGCGAAATAAGGAGTAGGAGAAGGAAGGGTCGCGAACAAATTCCAAGGCCACCAAGTCGTCACTAGACCCGACCACCTTGATAGAGGGTGACTTGGATGACATTGGGGATAAAGTAAGGGACACGATGGCAAAACTGCTATAGCAGTTCAAGTAGTAGCAGATGCAAGCCTTGGTTTCCATTCAGACACGTCTACACGAGCTGCAGATCCAAACTACTCAACTGCAGGCACATGTAAGGAAGAGTAGTGTGACGTCGACTCGTTTGGCACCAGGGATCACTAGAGGAGTGGAGATGGTACGCTCTTCTAATCATTGAGCCATTGTGCTACCTGAAGGAGCTCTCAGCATGGAGACAAATGCTGTCAAGGCTATGTTAATGAACATTGGTCTCAACTTGGCTACCGTCCCTAGCGAATTTCTTCACACACTGCAAGCAGGTGTGATCACGTAAATTAGGGCTCAAGAGTAGCGTGTGCTGAGTGTATCAGTGAGCAGAAGGTTGACAATGAACAATTGGTCGTTCAGAAAATAACAACAATTGACACCTCGAAGAAGGTTCAAGAGAAGAATGAGCACACCACAGCGATGGTAGTAGAAGCGTGCAGAACCATTCCGGAACTACACATCCCCAAACAGGCGCTTGTGGAGGCCAAGATTTAGAAGCTGGCTCCAAGTGTATGCAATGCTTAGACCCAGATGACCAAGGTTCAATTTGAGCTGAACCTCAAGATTACAAAGCTCAAATTGAGGGCACAACCTTCAACTCCGCCATAGGTCAAGGAACAGTGTGAGGTAGCTGTCAAGAATGCAGTCACTACAGTAGACGTCGCGATGGCAGAATGGACTGTGCTCTTCAAGCAATCGATGGAGGTCCTCACAAGTCTATAGGAAAATCCCACCTTACAAAGGTTGAATACCGAGGCAAGGGAATTACAATAGTAGTATGATGAAGCCAAAGTGACGGAATGCACTGTCACCATCACATAGAGATTAGCCAAGCTATAGGAGGCAAAGGAACTGAAAGAATAGGTAGAAGAAGCATAGCAAAAGGAGGCAGTCCTCAAGGCCCAATTGGCACCTTGGCTGGATAAGGGATATGTGCTCTCCATTACAATTAGGGAGAAGTTGGCTAGCCTATAGATATCACATTAGAAGATCTAAGCAGATAGCATAGGACCAACAACAGAGCAGCTGGTGGAGCAAGTCAAGCATGCAGCTACGCAGTGTACAGCTGAAGTTGTAGTAGTACAAGTAGAGCTGGGAGGTCTTCGTAGCAATATCTCCATGCTAGCAGAGTGACTCGGGGGTGAGTCACCATATTTGTGTTGTGGGCCTATTGGGACAAGGTCCCCTAGGGTTAATTTTGGGGTTAAAAGCCCAAGCTTTTGTATGTAAAGTGTAAACTCTCTATAATTTGTGGTCTCAAAGTGCGTAGATGTAAAGTGTCATAAAGGATCTCCACCCTTCTGTTATGTAAGTTGTTTCAAATTTAGAAGATCCACCAGGGATTATATAAAAAGGGTAGTCTTAGAAGAGTCTAAGGCAGTAGTTTGGATAATAGTTAAGTCATTGATGGGTCATTAAGAGCTAAGAGTGAATATTTTTAGAAGTAGAAGAAAGGCCCTGTAGCTGTGTGTGCAGAGGCCTAGGGTAGAAGTTCGCAACAGAGTGTACGAACCACTGCAGCTGAGTGCACAGGGTAGTTAGAGTCTGTGAGAAGATCTAAAGTACTAATAAAGAATATTACTTTGGAAATATTTGTGTTTGATCTATTTGCTTCTGTTATGAATAAATGTGGTTATGTTATGCTGAATAATGGTTTCATGATTTAATACTCTATTAATGCGTGAATCTATATGTTTTACATTATTATCTGTACGCAAGTAGTAATATCTGTTTACATGAAGAACATATTAATGAATATTGAAGTTATCAGATACTTAAGCCAATATGGGTAAATACAGAAGTAAGAGTAATTACATAAGCAAGTAACTGGTTCATTCACTTGGTTAAGGTCTGTGAATGATAGTCATAGACCTTCACGAAGGTCTAGAGGCTGCTTAAGAGAATTATATCGATAAGCCCTAAAAGCCTTATCAATCTGCGAGAAGGAAAAGTTACGGCATAAAACAACATCATTACCATCTCTGGGTGCAGAAACTTGGTTCCAGCATTCCCCCATACTACTTGGAGTGAGACTTCAGTCTGCTCTCCGTGGAATGATGCTGAAAGGGCCAGCAATGTAGGGATTTGTTTGGCTAAATTAACACTCAACCTAGGTCAGGTCCCACTAAGCCAACACATAACAAATCAACAAGCTGCTCTCATTGAGATGAGCCCGGGTATGAACTGATATGTAAGGATTTCCCTGGACTAGTTTCAACAAGAGTAGTCTTGGGCTCAAGAGTGTAGTAAGATGCTACTAAGACCGATGATGAGGAGGGTTGAGAATCAAAATTCCCTTAAAAATCTAGACTAAAGATTTGAAGAAACATGTCAAAATTAGGCATTGTGCCCAGGTTATTTAAGAAATCTTGTAAATCACCCTCCTGGGTAAACTCAGTATGATGGTGGATCAAAGAAACAAGTTGAGTCTCCTCATCATAGCTGTCATAATCTAACCAGAAAGTGTCTTTGAGCTTCTAAATATATCTAGCAGGTAGGTATAAGGTGAGTTTCTTCCTAGAGTCTCCATGTGAAATATACATATCATCGGACTGGCATCCAATGTAAGCATCGACTGTGGCAAGGCATGGTCATCCCAGAATCAAGGGATGTCCACCCATAGGATTTTTTGGCTGAAACACAATAAAATCCATGGGGTATTCCCAAGAATATATGGAGACAAAAACATCACCCAACACACCTTTTGGCTTGATTTTTGATCTATTTGCAAGTTCAAGCACAGTAGGGGTAGGAGAAATATGGACCAACCCAAGTTGATCCATGGTCTGCCTATTCACGACATTTATGGCCGCACCCAATTTTATTAACACATTGGGGACAAGGATATTGCCTATATGAACATAAAAAATCAGGTTTCCATGATTAGTGTATTTCTTCACTTGTGCACATCCTATCATTAACTTGGCTGCTTGGCCAACAAATTGAATGGTCTGACATTCTACTCTCTTCCTCCCCGGATTGTTTAGGCAAAGTTCCCTAATTATTTTCATGCAGATGGGAATCTCTCTAATATCCTGAAGCAAAGGGACCTTTATGCAAAGATTCCTCAGCTCAGAAGCCAGACTGGACTCGAGGTCACTCCTCTCCATAACTAGCCTCATTGGATAGGGAGGTTGGTTTGAAGAAGATGGTAACTCTGATGGTGTGGGAATGGGCTGAATGGTGATATTATGTTTTGAATGACCAAGAGTTTCCTCCTCATTTTTCTCCTCAATGATCACCATGGGTTGTTTTTGTTCTCCTTGTTTGACTACCCTTCCCGATCTCAATTGAAGATCATGTATCCCAACCAGCAAGGTTTGGTAAAGAGGAGAAGGGGGTGGTTCAACATAATCAATCAATTGCACCACCTTATTATTAGGGTTTGGTACCTGTTAAGCAGGAAGTTGGGGTGGTCAAAAAGGTTGTGGTAAAGATAATGGTGGCTTCAGTTGAATTTTTTGAGGTAGGGGAGGACAGGATGGTTGTGACATATGGTGAGGTGCATATGTAGGAGGATATGATGAGATTTGTGTAGGTTAGGACTGATGTGAATGGTTTGACCCTCTCCATCCTTGTTGCCGGGATTGAGGGTGTTTCCCATACTGATAATGGTTCCCATGTTGCCAAGGTTGAGAATGATGAGTGTTATAATAGGAATATGGATGTGCATCATGACCAAAATAATGTGGTGAAGATTCAGGAACCATACCTACACTTACCTGAGGCTAATTTCTCTGTTCTTCCATAGCATGAAATGGTTCAGGTTCGAAATGCTCTCCTTCAAGTACATCTACCAATTTCTGCTAAATTTTTAAAGAGTCTATTTTCTTGCTAATAGTATACATTATTTCAATTTTCATATTACTCATTTTATTCTTCAAACCAATAATCATACCATATGTAGATCCAAGTTTACTAGTTCTAGATTGATTCCTTGAAAATTTCTAGCACAAGTCACAAATTTGATCAAAAGTTTGCTGAGCAATATCCCCTCGTCCTAATAAACTCAAATTATGCCTAGAATCTTCAGTAAGTACACGTAAGAACAAGGTATGGATATTACTTATGTCAAATTTATGTCTTAACCTCTAGAGGATGTATAAAAATCTCTGTACGTAATCCTCCAAGGTCTCATCATCACCTTGCACAATGGTAAAGATCTCATCCTGCATTTCTCTAGGTTTGTAATATTTTTGTTATTTATTCAAAAACACTTAATTCATTTGGTCCCAAGAAGTTATAGTTCTCCCTTCGAGTCGCATGAACCTGCATAAGGACGAGTCCTTGAGAGTTGCAAGGAATAACTTTAATTTATGAGCATCTGAAGAGTAATCATAGATTCTACATAGGATATCAAACTCAAAAAGAAAAGAATCAGGATCTTCGTGTAACTTTTCAAAGAAATGAGGGAGATTTGATGATAGAATGTTCTTCATTTGAGTAGTTGTTTTGAAATCCAAATGTGGATTGTTCCTCAAGTACCTAGTTCTTGCCAATCCCATTAGCATGATCCTCGTGCTCTACCATTTTTGTTCCCCTGATCAAACCACTCCCACTAAAGTGAGAAGGTTGACTGTGGCTCAAATTTGTCTTTGGAGCACCACTAGTTTCCTGCTTCCCATTATTGGGTTGTGTCACACCGGAACTGTTGTCTCCAAAATCCAAGTGGACAATTCCTATGTGATGAGTTTGTGTCTGTTTGGAATTTCTGCCTACAAAAGAAGGTCAAATATGAGAAAAAATTTCAGATTTATGAATGTTCCCTTGACCCTTATTGGGCTTCGGACCCTTACCCCTTTTAGGCATTCATCTTAAAAAAAAAAAAAAAAACTTTTAAATTTACAAAAAAAGAATCTTAAATCAAATGTTGCAAATGAATAAATAAATCAACACTATGAAATCCTTCAACAATAGAAGCACATGGAAAGAAAAATAAAAGCAGACTTACCCCTACTAGAAAGGAAATAAAACAAGAAAGTTCTTACCAATCTTTAGAAATTCCTCCCTAGAAATGGCGCCAAAATGTTGGGTGCAGAAATTGTAGTTCAGCAAACTCCTTTCAAAACTTAATTTGTCAACCCGGGGTTTCATACATGTTGAGGCATAGCATAGAAAATGCTTAGAAATGATATGAACCTTCTCTAATTGTATTCCTACTTCTTTGATTACAAATTGCAGACTCGAAAGGAAAGATCACATGACAATGACTACCAAGAAAACTCTGGCGTTAAATGAAAAGAATGTGCTTTGCAAAAACTCAAATAAAGGAAACTCTCAATTCATCGTGAACAATATGAATCAATAAATTAACTATTTGAGATTCTCTTCAATATGGTTATAAGACATAATAATGATTCAACTAATCAGGATGTTTGTCTTCCTCAATACTTTCCTTCCTGTACCAAGCTGTTGTTCCTGTACCGCAAGAAGATTCCTATACTAGAACCTTGTTCATGTACTAGAGTGAAGCTTTTATACTGGAAGTATATATATTGGACCCTTACTAAAGATCTTGACCTACATACAAGAGCTTTGAGACTTTGTGCTAGAGCACTCTATTCCTGTACTTGGAATGTCAATTCCTGTACTAGAATAGAGGTTCCTGTACTAGGAAACCATAGTTCTTGTACTTGGTTTAATCAGTTGCAAGAAATAAAAGCATTTTAACTAAGAAAATAAATGCAAGGTGAAAATAGAACTGTAAAGTGAACCTCTATAAGCAAAATGAATCATTAACTAATCACATGCTTGGAAATGAAAAATGCTTTCATAGCCAAAGGAAATTTCTGTTTAAATAAGAAATCGTTTTACTTGGAAACTACTTTGACTCAAACATTAGCGAGATCTTTCCTGAGATGATTGTTCATCGAGTAAATTAGATCTACATCCTTATACAAATAATCATTTTAACTCAAGTAATCCTTCTGATAAATTCAATATTAAGTCCAACAATGAGTGCAAGTACAAATCCAAATAATGCAACAATGTTTTAGTGAAATCTTATTGACATTAATCAAATCTAAATCTGAACTCGAATATTAGAGTATGCTTCACTAAAAGGCCAAACACTATTTGGAGAAGAATAATAGACCTTTAGAAATAAGAGTGATTGGCTGCAATGAGTAAAGGAAACTTTCAACTTGTTGAAATGAAAACACACCGGTGAAGGAAGCTAGATGTACATTTACTTTGTAAAGAAAAGGGCAACATGCATTTGTAGGAAAGAATGGAAGGAAATAAAATTAAATGGAAATGAACCACGCACACACATAGATCCAAATCACACAGCTTGCGAGAAATTAAATTTCATCAGCTATAAAAGAATCCAAACATGATCTTCTTCACTAACCTTGCATGAACATAAATCTAACACACCTTTAACAAAGGGAGAATGAGTTGGGTTGGATGGGACCTAGCCAACCAACTCATTTCCCTATAATGAAATAGGAAACTTCAAGTTCTCAAATGGAGAATCACAATGATATTGAGACAAAGAACTTCACAACTATCATGATCCTTTGTATTAAGTTTCAAAAAGAGAAAATACACATTGTGGATCCCCGATCCAACTCAGAAATGGTGATACTAATAAATTACAAATGTTAGCAAAAATTGAATAGAGCATTGCTCCCTAACATCTACAGAGAAGCCCTATTAAATACATGCTTCGACTCTTAGCCACAACAAAAAAATATAACATCATGATATATTAATTCTTTTAGTTGTTCGCAAAAATTCTAAACAAGGGTTTTGCAGCCGAAGTCTAGCCTCCATATCCCGCCTTCTTCTCTAAGCGTCGAGCCCATCAAGGAAACTGATCTCTTAGACAAGAAATCAGCATGGTTTACTGAGTTGTCCCATCCATAAGCAGTGAGTCAAAGAAAAATTGACAGCTACCTCGAAAGTGTAGGAACGCTGACGGGTACAAGCATGATTCCTACACCAACCCAATATTTCACATAGATTAATACTTTGGTTCCATCGAATTACTTAGGAAAGGAATATATTAGTTGCAAAGACATTTTAAGATATAAAACAAGTAAAGTTAATGATTAAGTACATATATAACCTTTGAATATGAAAAACATAAGAGGAGTGCAAGAATGTGTGCAATTGGGAAAATGTACAGGAATAGATAGGCCTTCAGGGTTAAAACATGGGTTAATGTGGTGTGTTTGGGATAGGATAGAGAAAAAAAGTAGGACAATTCTAGCCACCAACAAAGATATTTCTTGATAGAAATTTGTCTCGACTACTCCAAGTATTCTTTAATCTCCTACCTGACCTAATTCCTGCGTTTGGTCTCAATGAGTGAGCTAACTAATGGGATTTCGTGTAATTTCACTGAGAAGTGCAAGTTGTTATACAATCGTGCATATGAGGCCTAAGCATTGGCAATGACAAAGACAAATTTTCTATTATTCTGGATGAGAATTTGAACCTTTATTTTTTCCAACTCTGCCTCTTACCTTACCTTCTTTCCCAATTCAAGTGGTGCCCATTTATATTTCATTAACCATTCATGCACAATAACAATAGGCGAAGTTCTATCACAAGTGTCTCACTTGTCACTCTTAACTCCAAGAGAGTTTCACTAAGGGTCTGTTTTGTCTTGTTGTCCTGGTGGTATATGTTGTCTCATCATCAAGTATGCTAAGTGTATGTTTACAAGGTCAGTCTACACAAGTTTGCTTGCTTTTGACACTAAGCCTTTTTCCTCATAATCTGCCTGACTAGACAACCCTCTTCCACCATACCCTGACTGAGTTGCACTATGCAGTCTTAGCCCCTAGTGACCCTACTCTGCTTCCCATAACTATTCAGCTCTTGAGGTTGTCCTCCAAGTCAGCTGCACTGCGCAATCCTGGAGGTGAGAAGCTTGTCTTCCTTCCATAATTTTGTAGAAACTGCCTCCCGGTCCAACTTAACTATAGATTTATCAAGCATAATCATTAACCCTCCTTTTTTCTAGCTAGGAGCCTACACTACTCTGAGACACGGGTCTGCACTATTCTTCAAATTTGCATAGACATGCCCAACTAGTCATATTCTGCCTTGCTCTACACTATTCCCTAGAATTGCACAAAGCTACCAAGAACACCCTTGCTTGCCTGCCTCCATAAATTGCACAAACATCTCTTGAATTTCCCTTGTTGCCTATCCTTCAATGTTCCCAAAGATTACATAGAACTGGCCAATAGTCCCTCTATAGCCTACTCTATCTTCCCTCTAAAAATTGCATAGAAGTTGCCTCCCTTAGAATCCCACCTTACAGCTGATGCTGGTGACTCTCACTGTGCAATCCTACCTCTTAGTGATCACTGCACAATTTTTCCCCACAGTGCAATTTGTCCTCCCATAATGCTTCATTCAAGCCTAAGCTGTCCTTTGCATTGTCTCACTAAGTTTTCCTCCCTCCCTGTCACTAGAACATGAGAAAAAGGCATCATGATAAACTAGGAGTTTTTGGATTTGATGTCATCCCATCATGAGTGAATTATAGGAACAGGTACACTAGTAGATCATGGAGAAATGATGTATGGGATGAAGAAGGAGCACACATGCTAGAAGAATTTCTTACAGTTGGACAGATGTACCAAGCATATCAAGAAACCAGTAAAAGGAACACATGCATTGAACCATCAAGCAAGACCAAGACCACCGAAGACTCTGCAGCACCATGCCATGTGGAGGAGAAGACAAATCACACCGAGAGTACATCCACCACTCAGTAGCACAACAGATTTACATGGAAACCACAGTCATCCAATACATGTCAGCAATGTCATGTCGCATTGTGTCATGAGTTGTCTCGGCCACATCACCATTATGAGCCATATCCATTGTAACCGAATGTAATATAAAGTGAAGTCCAATGGATGCACACAAGAAGTTGAAGAGTCATGTTTGTTGAAAAGTCATGGGAAGTTGAACAATCATGAGGGTATTCTAGGAGTCACACAGGTCAAGCATCACCCTTGGCTATATATACCCCTCCCATTGTATGAGCAAATGAATTTTCACCTTGGCTCCTCCCACATAGCCTTGAGAGTCTGTAGTATGTTCTTTGAGGAGCAAGGAGTAGCTGCAATGTCCCACTATTGGAACTAGTGATGTATGGTGTACAAATGTGTCTTATGACTTTTGCTTAATTTGAAAACCTGTTTCAAGCCAGCACATTTTCACGCATGCTTGTAGATATTTGTAAGACTACTCTTTAAACATTTGTAATGCATGTTTTCTTAACCTGTACTAAGATAGTTGAATTAATTTGGTTATTTTAACACTTACATTGTTGACGATGTGTTGTATTGTTTATCACTATTTTCTCATTCATGTCGACTACTCCATTGGACATTAGACAAACCATTCTTATTTTTCTTGGTTATAATGATCATCACCTCTGTGTGGACTACTCTGTTGGATGGTGTATGTGTTTTCCCTTGTACTTTGGTTTTAACGATTGTTGCATCCACTGTGGAATACTCTACTAGATGTTGGATAGACACTTGTTGTTTTCACATGTGCCTCTCCCTGGGTGGTAATATTACCTCTCATCTAGAGGCTCACTTTTACCCTCTCCCTTACAGTAAGAGAACCTGGACACAAAGTTACATTACGAACTTACCAGACATACTCACCTTACTTTTTGAAGATACAAGCATACCACTCTCATGTGCTTAACTGCAAGAGCTAAGGAAAATCTGTAATATAATGGCAATCGTGCCATTGTACTGGATGGGACTCCTATACCAATTGGTGTGAGGTATAGTTGGGAATTCATAACTAGGAGATCCCCTGAATATTGGTGGGTCCAACACCATCAAAATTTCTAGTGCTAGAAGGAAGGCGCTAGAAATTTATGGCTAAATGTCCTACCAACCCCACTTATCTATCATCTGGTCAAGGTAGTAACATGAACTCTCTCTCTCCCACATGCAACTCTGAAGTTGGTTATTCCTCACCTCCTAGACACGAACAAGAAATTTCATATCACCACATCCACATTGTCCATCCCATCACCCGTTAGTTTTCTAAAGTTGTTGGACTTATTCCAAGAGTGTACGCTCTTCCCTCTTTGCAAAGGAAGAAAAAAACTACACCCACAAGAGTGGCAATCTCATCTATTGAGGAAGTAATCCTCGCTACTCTGGAATATTTGGAAGAAGTTGTTAAAAATGAAGAGGAACCTCCAATTTTCCTAAGAGGAGAAGAACATAACCTCTTACTCTTGGGCTCAGGTTCTGGTGGAGGCAGTGGAAGGGAAGGCAGTGGAGGAGGTGGAGGTAGAGATGAACCAACAGATTCATAGGTTCAACTGTCAGATTCAGAAAAAGAGTAGGAGGAAAAAGAAGAGGATAATATGGCTGACCAAAATCTAGAATGGATGACAGAGGGCCCATTGTTACTCCTAGGTGTCTTGTACAATATGCCAAGAGACGCTGAGAAGTTGTTAACAAAGTATGACCATGACAGAACTTGGGTGTGTTCAAGAGAATTTTCCTTGAGAAGTTTTTTGAAGACAAAACCCCTGCCATGTTGCTAAAAGAGTTGGGTAGTCTCAAGATGGAGCAAAAAGAAAAGGTGAGGGATTTTAACTAGAGGTTCAGCCATATCTTGAACAAGTTCAATAAAAACAACAAACCTTATCACTCCATCAAAGTTGACTTCAACACATCTACACTATCGACAAACATTTCACAGTTCGTCAAATGAGTTGTGAAACCAACACTTTTGGAAAATTTCCAAGAGGCAAATGTGGAAAAATACCTCCGCACTATTGGAGTCATTGTAGATGACAAATCAGATAAGGACTCCAAAGACACGGGTAGGTCTTAAACTACTATGAGTAAGGAAAAGGAAAAGGAAAAGGAAGGAAGTGAAATCGAAAACCTTACTCGTTTCATCAAGTCCTTAACAACCGAAGTTTTAGAACTCAAGCAATGGACGAGCGAGACAACCATAAATAGTAGGCCTCTCAGATTTGTGCAGAAGAAGAACATAGCTTCAGGCAGTAACAATAGTTACCAGACCAAAATTTCGTATAGCTACAACCTTGTGCTCAGCTAAGATGCAATCATGATAGATCATTATTGCATGTTCCATGGTGAATGGCATTCTAAGAGGACTTTCCAAGGATGGAACCAAGGAATGAGTGCCCTAGCTACACGATTGACTAATCAATTTATGGCTAGTGACCAAGATGAGCTTGAGGTTGAACACAAAGAGGAAGTTGTTGCATCTGATGAAGCTCCAAGTGTTTGACATGTAATTGCCATGTATCAATGTGCTAACACTGCCTAGAAGACAACCACCAAGAAGGAGCCTCTGAGCGACCATTCGAAACCAAAGAAAAATGGTCGATATAGTTTGAGGCATCAAGAAGCCCCCACTATTTTCAGATACTGAGAGAAAAATTAAGACAACATCTCCTCAAAACAATTGATTCCTAGGTTAGCTCAACACAAAAAACACAAGACAAGCACAGGAAGATAGTTATAGCTAGAAGTACATCCATGAGCAGCAAAGACAAAAGTATCCCACTGGACAACATGAACACAATTCTATCCTCGGACATCTCGGTGAGTCTTCCCACTCTAGATTACAACATTGTCAAAGACATCAAAAATACTCGTGCAAACATCTCTCTTTACAAGTTAACCAAGATCACAGGTCAGTGGGATATTCTTTCGCGCACACTAGGGCAAACCTCCATAGACAATGTTTCCTCTTTTAGCAAGGAACCAAGAAGGTCTCCTGACACATTGCATCCATTCTCAACGTGCTTCATGTGGAGGAAGAAAACTCACTCTTCCCATCATTTCATTTGTCATTCGAAATATTTAAATTCAATGTCCATGGTTGTTTGGTTGATTCTGGTGCGTTAGTCAATGTCATGCCACTTCTCATTACTAAGAGGATCAATCCTCAATGGAGTAGTACAACTTTGCAGATCATCCAACTTGACATAACATGTGTGCTAGCCATTGGTGAAATCCGGTATGTGATCATCCAGTTATCATCTGACAGAAGTTCACCAGTGTATAAATATTGTGATTATGGACATCCCGGAATCATATGGCTTATTGTTGAGTAGAGACTGGTCTAGAAAGTTGGACTGGTCACACTTATGGCTTCTGCACAAGGGCAGAAACAACCAAATCCTAATGTTGTCAGAAAGGTACATGAAACATAACGTTACTCCCTTGAATGGTGAAAATGAATTGTTGGCTTTCGCAGAACTTATGTTCGAAAATTTATTTCTAGAAATGTAATTGGGGTGTTATCTCGCATAGATAACCCTAACCCCACCAGACATAGATTTGGGTCTCCTTCCTTACTCAATTGGTGAAAATGGAACTTGTACCACAGATTGTAATAACAACAGTAGGAGTGACATTAGTAATAGCACAGAAAGTGGTCCTTGTATAGATAACATGTGGACCCTGTATTTTGATGGATCCAAGACATAGGAGGGATCTGGATCTGGTTGTGTTTTGACAAACCTGTTACAAATAAAACACTTAGTTTCAAGCTGCTTGGAGTTTGAGTGCATGAACAACACTCCTAGGTATGAAGCACTCATTTCGGGCTTATAGAAATTCATCAGCCTCAACGTTGTTGTGCTTAAAGTGGTAGGTGATTCAAAGATCATGGTACGTTAGGTACATAACACCATACACTATGTTTCACCCCATCTTAAGAGTTACCAACAAGAGGTATGGCAACTTATCTATAACTTCCAAGCTTTTAATATCATTTATGTACCAAGAATGTGTAATCCAACTACATATGCTTTTGCAAATGCAGCTGCTAGGATGACACCTCTTAGTGATAAATTTTCTGCTGAAATTTTGTATAAGCCATATATCCCTGATAACATCACTAATTTACATGTTTTTGATGATGATAAATAGTTACTTCATTTCATGGCCAACGCTGATGTCTTCAAGGATGCAGCGACATATGAAGATGAGCACGAGCAGTCTCTACAAAGCACAGCTTATGACAGTAAATGTAACCTCATCTCCAAGGGTGTGGTATCACTCGAAAACTTGTATGACTTACAAAACTATTTTCAGGTGTTGTTGAATGGAAAAACCCACAATTCCACAATGTTGTATGAATAGATCAACCTGGGAACTGACAAATATCCAAAATTCGTAAATCTGGTACATGTTGCACACTAGAAGAGTGACAATCTTTTGTCCACCTATTCAGACAGTATCGTCAGGTGTTCACATGGACATACGATGAGTTGAAAACATATGACACACGAATAATCCAACATTTCATTCCAATCAAAGAAGGGTGTTATCACCAAAAAATTGATCATCGAGCCTAATTTACTAGATGGATCGAAGTACATCATGTAAAGCCAATTTTACCATAGTAAAATTACTTTCACTATGAAAAATTACTTAACAAACCACCTTTGTTAAGTAATTTATAGTTAAAGCCATGAAGAATAATTAAATAAATCCTTATTTGTTTATTATTCCTTAACTAATTCCATGAGATGATAAATAAATCATTTATTTATTTAATATTTCTAAATAAAAGTTTATATACATTTTCCCTCCTAAATAAATATAATAAAATATTCCAAGTGGTTATTCCAAGAATGGGATCAATAATATTTTATTATTGCTCATTATTTGAGGATAACTCAATATTTTGTTATAAATAGAAGGATTTTTCATTCATTATTCACCTTTGATTATTCTCATTTTCGCACTCACTATTGTAACTCTGATTATTTTCATTGTCGCACATCATATTTTTGCTGGGTTTACACATTATGGAGGAGAGAGACTCTACAGAAGCTGGAGATGTTTGAGGATAGCCAATAACCCATCCCATAGAGGGGGACTCGTAGCATTTATGTGTTCTCTTCACAGGTGTTATAATAAAATTATTCTTTACATATCTGGTTTCAATTAGATGATTTGAGTTATTACTCTTTCTTTTTGTTGTTTAACTATGATTGTGGCATACATTCGGACTTTGGCAAGTTTTGTTTCTATCAGTTGTTGCAGATCTACAATGTTTAGCAACCATTTATATTGTTGAGATTGTTTGTCATCCACAATCTTAAGTGGGTTCTTTTCGTACATCATTGAGAAGAAAACACTACAACAAAATTGACGACTCCACTGGGTTTTTATACTTCATATCTGGAAACATGGGTGGCCTTTTGTTTTTAGCTTAGGGTTTCTTATGTGTTTCAATTCTCTTAATTTTTCCTAGTTTTTTAACCCTAGATCTGATAAATTTCTGACTTCCGCAAACTTTCTGGTCGTTTCTGTAGGTCACAGGAACCAACCACGATAAAGGCGACACTTTTTTATGAGATTTGTTGATCGGGATCCACATAACAAAAATCTTAGTTTTTAGCCCAAAAGGTGCGATCTAGGCTCCATAACGCACCTTCTAGCCCAAAACATGTGACCGCTACAAAGAAATAGGTCAATACCTGCGATTTCTGGGTTTTAAGGTTTTTCTCAAATATGTTTGTAGGTTTTGCAGAGAGCCATCTGCTAGGTTGTCTAACCTCTGTATCATCCTGCTTAGGCCTTGATCCACTCTGATTTACTCATCGAAGTCGAATTTGGCCTCTCATAGGGCTTCTAGTATGCTTCCGCCTTTCTAGGAGGAGTTTAGCTGAGTGAGTAGTCTGAGTTTCTGTAGCGCTTTCAGCCACATTTTCCATATCTGTAATTTTTTGTTTTAGATATGTTAAGATAGGTTGTTACCATCCATAATTTCATATTTAAACTTGCTTGGTCATTTGCCTTATGGTCCCATCAATTGCCCTAGGTGTTGCACCCATCTCCTTATCCTTTTGCAGTGATCTTGCCTCTGGTTTTTTGTTGTTGCTGCACCACATTCTAGCAGCTTAGTGTCTCTTGATCCCAATCACATCGACATTCAGATCCCTTGACTGTTTCAATGTATTCCCCATTGGTTAAGCTATGACCAAGCACTATCGTGTTTCCAAAACCATTTTGGGTGGGGTTTAGTTAATCATTTTGTTGTTCATTTTTTGTTATTTATTTCAGTTTGTTTTCATAAAACTTTTTCTTTTTTACAAACATGATCTAGGCTTAATGAATAAGCACACCTTAAGAAAAGGGTTCTTGGTTTACACCACCAAGCCAAGACTTAACATAATAAATTTATCTACCCGCATCAAGACAAAGATATATTGTTGATCTCCCTTCACCATTTCCATGTCACGTATGTCCTACCACCATTTTGCCACCAAGGTGTTTGTTGTAGAGACTATTAGGCCTTCACCCCCAGTTTGCACTTGGGCGTATCACTTCTTCCCAGCAAGTTCAAGTTCATAGCCCTCCGAGTCACCATACCGGTTCTTCTACTAGTTCTTCTGATTCCTCATCTGATTCCAAGCATCCTTAACCACATATCGTCACCATGTCTGGACCCATAACTCGTGCAAGAACCCAACCTAGTGTTGGCTTTGGTTCTATACTTGTGGCCACATCAAGCAGAACAGTCTCAAGAACTGTTTCGGCAACCCCCATGCTCCCCATCATGGTTGGGTTAAGTCTACCAGATCTTAATTAGTTAAACAACGACCCCATAGACCATGACTCCAGTTGGCCCTCTATGCAGACTAAGCTTCCCTCAGACATCCCAAAGTTTGAGGGTATTGCTAGAGAGGATCCTACCAACCATGTTCGATCCTTCCACATGTGGTGTTTGTCTAACTCCATAATTGATGAGTCCATTCGTCTTCGGCTCTTGCAATGCATGCTCAGTGGAGACACTACAAAATGATATGTAGACCATCCCTCCACATCCCATTCCATTTTCACGATGCTTGCTAAAGATTTCTTTTCATATTTCTAGTTACCACTCTGGTACAACATTGGTATGGAGCTATTGACCACATTTGGACAGTCTTCCACCACTCACCATTCTGACCATGTTCAAGAGTGGCATCAAAGGAGGAGCACATGGCATGCCCCACCTTTCAAAGACTGTGTCTATCTAGGTTGGTTTCTTAACAGACTTTTATCCCCCATTGGGAAATATGTCGTGTCCCATTTTCTTCAGACCGAGGAAGAAGCTCTCTAGACTGCTTTGAGATATGATCTAATTTATGCATAATTTGGTTATGTCTATACTGTCATTCTAGACCTCCCTTGTCATGGACGTGCCAATGCACTGGGGACATCTCAGACCATTGTCGGTATCATTGGATCCCTTTCATACTCTTCACCATATACTCAGTTGAGTTATGGATACCCGTAGGGGGGCACCAATCCCTCCAACACTTATGCCCCTCCTACTAGCAACATGTTTCCTGGACCCCAACCTATCTACCAAACTGTTTGTCCTCCTTATGCACAACCAAGGACTCCAACCCCTCAAGCATTAACATCGTAGCCTCCCATGCATCCTCAGCCCTAGCAGCCATCGCCCCCTCGGGGTTAGGTGTTTGCACAACAGAGTGCTACCAATCCCCCAAATTCGAAGAAAAATAATAAGGGGAAGGGTAACAAGGGCAACCAGGGTAACCAAGGTAGCTAGCCTAGTGAACCCCAAGGGAACCATCCTAACACCAAAAACCAACAATAGGGTGGCCAGCCCAAGCACAACAAGGCTCTTTTTACGAATAAGCCTTGCACATGTTGTAGTGTACTTGGCCATTATACACATGAGTGTCCTCTCTTACCCCAAATGTGCCAAATGTGGGAAGCTCAAGTAGCTTCTAGAGGTCAAAAATCACCTCAGAATCCTGCACCATCTCAACCGATAGTGTTCACAAATACTTTTCCTTAGAAAAGATTTTTTGTTCCTCACCCTCAGCCAGGTCAAGCAACCCATCCCCCTCAACCTTTAGGTCTCAGTGACTACTAGATCCTCCTGATGGATTTTGACGAGGTCAATACCTTTGATCAACAACTAGCTCCTTAGCACTCCTATTGTTACCATCTCAACTGATTCATCCATATCCACCCACCCAGGACCTCCTTCGTTTGTGGGTGCCTCTCCTATATTCCCACCAGGAACTGCTCCTCTAGGTCTTAACCATTCAAGAGCTATTCCATCGGGACATTACCCGATAGGCCAAATACCTTTCTTATTTCCCCCTCTGGGAGTATTTTCTTCCCCTCTAATGGCTTTTCTAGTTCTCTATAATATGGCTTTGGGGATCCCAATCTGGTACATTAATCCCCCAGAGAACACTTTTCCTGGTTAGCTCAGACCATATCACACTTTGACCCTAGTTCAACCAGTCCCCATAACCACTATCGCTGCTTCAGTTCCATTAAAACCTCAACAGGAACTAGCTCCTATTGCGAAGGAATTTGGCTAAGGGCACAAAGCTAAAAGTAAATATTCGAAGGACAAGGCTCCCCAAGCTCCTCCATCCCCTAAGGGCCCAAAGCCAACACCCCCGTGTGCTTTGTGTCAAGTTTTTGGAAACGCAACCAACAATTGTCCTGAACTTCCTCAACTTAAACCTTTGGTTCATGAAGCGTTCCCTAAGTCAAAAATCCTGGAAGTCCATGTTAACTTACCGGTCCCACCTAACAAACTCAAAATTCTATGCACAAACCACCCTTGTTCCATGTGTGATCATCATGGTCACTATTCCCATTGTTGCCCTCATCTCAATGATTTTCGCGACTTCCTTGTGGCGCTTCACGAATAAGAGGCCACTCGTAGTAGATCATCTACTCCTCTACCCATGGATTTTGGCACCACTAGTCAACCAGAACAAGGAGACTCTAGCCCCACTATTGTGAACCCTCCTCCTGATGTCGAGATGAAAGACACTGTTGAGCTAATTTGTGTGACTAAATTAACGCAAGTATTATTATCAATCCAGGTTTGTGAAACTTGGAGGCAAATCCACTATTTGTGAAGATCAAGTATAACTACACTTTGAAAGATAAATGACAAAAGAAACTTAAGGAAACATATATCTAAAACTCTTAATTCAATCAGCTTAAAAGAGGAAACATTGAAAGAGTTCTTGACTCAAGAGATCTGCTCTCACCTCAATTATGACTTTAATGAATTAGAGATTATAATCAAAGACTCAAGATGCATAAATCATACATGAAAAAGAGCTCTTAACTTAAGAGACATTCAAAGTTTTCCATAATAATTCATTCATCTCAAGATATAAATCTAAATGGAAACAAACTGTTGCATGTAAATAAAGGACTAAATCTAATTCACCATTTCACAGAGAGAATGCCCAACTTGAGCACTTGCTTGCCAACTCAATTAGATGATGAATAAACCATTAACAAATGAAATCAATAACCATGATGCAATCTGAAATAAGACTTTGAAAAACTAAAGCTATCATCAACCAGATTTGCAATGAAATAAAACTAGTCTAACTTGGAAGTGTACTTAGCTTGGTGTGGGGGCCCTCCACCCTTGCCTTCCACACTTATGAAGATGATATTAGAAGCTTTAGATCAGTCAAACATCCATGTATTGATCAGAAAAATGAAAGTAACACAAGTCTCCAACTTAAGTCTTCACACCAAAAATATTACAGCATAAAAGTATCAAATGTCAAGTGTGTTGAGCCATCAAAATGTGGCTCTTAAATAATGAGTTTATGAAACCAACTGATCTGAAATCACTCTAAAAAACATAGCTATCCTAATCCACCTATCCAGGTCGAATCCAACTCCCTCATCCCAAGAAATATGACAAAAATCAGGGAATCCTAAAACAGCCCTATTTAAATGGGATTTCTGGATGACTAGTCATGATTGACTAGCTCCAAAAAGGCATAAGAAAACTCGTTCTGCTGAAACCAAGCATAGGTGGCTTGGTCCTAGTTCCCAAGCCTTCTATTCATGCATCCCATTCGTGCTGAAGTGGCATGCATCCATATCAACCATGAAGTGATTACGGGAATTTCTTAAAACTGCCAAAATTGCACTTAAACTCAAACTTCAATAAAAACTTTCGAAATTGATAAATCAAAGTTAAATACCTGATTAAACACCAAATATTCATTAAAATGAGATGGATGAGGTGAAAACTAGGGATAAATGGATAACTAGATAAGTTTATCAAAGCAAAATGAGATCAAATCTGAAGCCCAACAGACACCATAGTCCATATCCTTTACCTTTTGTCATCCTTGAGTTCCTCGTAGAAAAACATTTTGAAGGTTTTTATGCAGGCTTCTGTCGAACCCTTTTCGACAGAATCCCAAGTCTCAACATCTGTAGATCCTCCATCTACTAGCTTGTCATCTACCATTCCAGATGATGCGTATGTGAACCTTCTTTCACAGGTTGATGCACTAGGTAATGCCACAACATCATGTAGTTAGTCTTCCTCCCATCCGCCCATCTCTTAGCTTGATGAGGATACCATGGAAGCTATTTCTACCCCTGATTACCCCTACCCTTAAGTAAGGGGGCATTTATTTAGAGGATTTTGAAGGCCATTTCCTTCCTAATTATCCCAATGCACTCTACCTCAAGAAATTTCGATCATAGCACATCCTTTTGATTTGCGTGTCTTTATTTCTACCATAAAGTTAGGTAGATTACATCATCTCATTCGTTGTCTTTTGCACCTTTCAGATGGATCCATCATCCACACCGTATATTGGTTATTCTGACGGTACAAGTTTCTTCTCTTGGAATCTGGATCTTCCACCAATAATCAGGCCAAATATGATGTAGTGATAGGTTTGTTAGTCGATGCCCTTGCTCATCATATCCTTCGTCTTCATGTTTGTTTACATTCCTTGCTACTTGTCATGCAATTGAATGGCATGTATCATGTGCATAAGCAAGTACTATTTAGAAAATATCTATGAGTGAAGCTATTGGTACATGAATTTGAAACCATTACTTTCAGTCATGTGGCTAGAGCCCAAAACCCCTGTGTAGATACCATTGCAAACAACATTCTAGATTGGAATTTATCACATGTACACCATAGAAGATAACCAAACAAATGGCGAACCATCATCGTCATATAAAATTCATAATCATATTATGTATCATAAATGTGTTTGGAGTCCACCACTGTAAATACATCCGTTATTCCCATAGCATACCAGTGGGACACACAGGCCCCTACATCTCCTTTGGAGGATTTCAAGCCAAGTTGTGCTAAGATACTTGAATCCTTTTTTCAAGCACTCAGAACACAATGGCGCTCCATAAAATCCTCCTGCTAGGGGCATCATTCCCACCTTTTCATACCAGATTAGTATCCCATGCTTGGGGGCATGATGGTTTTCCTCCTGGCCATATTATTAATTAATTAACATAAGTCTCAGCCTAGATCCCACTAGTCTAGGTATGGTCAACTATCCTCCCATTCCTTGCATACTTTGTCCTACTGGCCTCTCTGGCGAGCCATATCGACATCGCATATCGTAGAAATTTAATACAATATCTTCAACTATTCTACTCTATGTCCACAGATTCCCCATGTTTGACTTTTTAGGTGAGGATGATTCTAGACCTTCTCTAGTAGTTCATTCTCATTTTCCTCTTCCCTTGATTCTTCACGGGGAACCATCATTCCGAGCAGCATTAAGGCCATCTTTAGACAAGTAAGGCCACTTTCCTAAAAGTTGTAGATCCTGATTCCAATGGTCAGTTTGTCTACTATGATATCCACAAGATTTAGGGCCTCTTCCCCCTCTCCAAATCACCACAGTTCACTTAGCAGATGAATCCAAAATTGAGGGAAAACATCCTTTTATAGAAAAATATCTATTTTTTCTACTGCCCATTGCAACTATACTGTAGCTCAGTGTATCGAATCATTAGCATCATTGGAAATCTCTCATTGAGCTCTAAAATGGCTCTTCCTTAGTTTTTGATGATTCGACACTTCACCTAGAAACCATTTTTCCAAGAAGGCCACTTCGTCATCTCTCAAAATCGAATTTTATCATAAAGGGACACTTCTACTTTGAGGACCACCTCCTCTTACTACTTTTCGTACCATATGTCAATATTCGTCATGAGTAACCATCATTTACTCATGTTTTCATCGTCCCCACTGGGCCTCATCTGTGTGGCAGTGTCATCAAGTCACCCTTGTTCAGATCATCTGCGATGAGTCACCCTTGCAATCTTGGAATCTATTTCGTGTGCCATCATATCATGTCATAGTATTCCATCCATATTTTCATATTGTTCATCCTGTGTTGCCCATTTTGGCCTCCAATCATACTGTCCCCATCCCCTCTGGAGTTGAGTCAGTTCCTGCTAGGTCAACCATGCACTTTATGTTGTGATAAGGGTAGTTGTATGTTTGTCCCTCAGTCCCACTTCCCCATTATCCCTGGTGCCAGTCCATCAGTCACATTACTATTTTCCCTCATGCTTTAGTTGAGGATCCTCATTTCCTCATCTATCGTGGGCCCCATTCTGTCGACATTAGCTCATTTATTCTAAAATAATGACCTAGAGGGCGTTGTATCTCAGTTCTAGCTTCCATTCTTGTTCAACACCTTGGATCGAGCAGAGGGTCTCAGTATTACCCTTTGACTTGTTCATTTCATGTTCGCGATCCATACACTTGATGGTCCAGTGATACAACAAATTCTACCAGTGGTTCTCGCATGTGTGTGAGACGTTTCAGACCTCATGAGGGGGTGGCTCTTCAGGTAGCCCCCACATGTTCAGATGCATATCTACTATGCTACAACCTCAGATGTAGTTTCACAGAGTTTATGGGTTTGCTTCCTATTGATGACAGTGTTCATAGCATGCACGTCTCCTCCAGATGATCCATTTAGTTTTGTAGAGCCCTTTCTTGTTTAGCAGGGTTTCTCCAGTTGTTTACTCTCCCTCCCACCCATGTTTTTTAGGGAAGGGGATTTGTATCTCATGTACTCAGATATTATTTTATTAATTCCTAGCTCATGTTTTTACTAGATCATTATGTATATGGGACACATTGTATTATTTTCGGGCTCTATTATGCCAGCATGTCATGTACCATTCAACATGTACTTCATTGCTCATTTTTCTATTTCTAGGTGAACCATTATTTTTCTACTAAGTTATCTCAACAGGTATGGGTATGCCTCCCCCACCTCATTGAGGTCTGATACCACAACATAAAAGGATACTTGCTCTAATCTCCCCCCCTCCATCCCTATCCTCTTTCAATTCAGCTTCATTGGTCTCACTCTCTCTCTCCTTGACTCCCCTATGTTTTCTAAGTGATTGTGTATTTACAACATACTTCAGTCATATGTTTTGCTCCTAACACTCATACGTTGGGGGGGAATCTGTTATCTCCAAAAGATTGATCATGTAGCTTAATTTACTAGATGGATCGAAGTACACCATGTAAAGCCAATTTTACCATAGTAAAATTTCTTTCATTGTGAGAAACTACTTAATTAACCACCTTTGTTAAGTAATTTATAGTTAAACCCATGAAGAATAATTAAATAAATCACTATTTATTTTATTTTCTTCTAGGAATAATTAATTAAACCATTGTTTTATTATTATTCCTTGTCAAATTTGACGCAACCATGAAAAATAAACACACAAATCATTATTTATCTTATTTTTCCCCAAGAATAATTAATTAATTATTATTCTTTGTTAAATTTGGCTAAATATCTTAGGAATAATTAAATACATCCTTATTTGTTTATTATTCCATAACTAATTCCTTGAGATGATAAATAAATCATTTATTTATTTATTTCTTATTTCTAGATAAAAGTTTAAATACTTTTTCCCTCCTAAAAAAATGTAATAAAATATTCGAAGTGGTTATTCCAAGAATGGGATCAATAATATTTTATTATTGCTCATTATTTGAGGATAACTCAATATTTTGTTATAAATAGAAGCATTTTCCATTCATTATTCACTTTTGATTATTTTCATTGTTTCACTCACTATTGTAACTCTAGTTATTTTCATTGTCGCACACCATATTTTTGTTGGATTTACACATTATAGAGGAGAGAGACTCTACACAAGCTGAAGACATTTGAGAATAGCCAAGAACCCATGCCATAGAAGGGGACTAGTAACATTTATATGTTCTTTTCACAGGTGTTATAATAAAATTACTCTTTACATATCTGGTTTCCATTGGACGATTGGAGTTATTACTCTTTCTTTTTGTTGTTTAACTATGATTGTGTTATAGATCTGGACTTTGGTAGGTTTTGTTTCTATCATTTGTTGTAGATCTAGAATGTTTAGTAGCCATTTTTATTGTTGAGATTGTTTTTCATCCACAATCTTAAGTGGGTTCTTTTTGTACATCATTGAGAAGAAAACACTACAATAAAGGGGTTAAACCTTTTAAGTAGAAGTTAAGGAATGTACATGCATCACTTGAGCCTCTCATACAAAAAGAACTGACTAAGGTTCTACATGCTCAAATCATTTACAAGTTTCATCATTCCACATGGGTTTCAAATTTAGTCCCTGTCAGAAAGAAGTCAGGGGAGATCCGCCTGTGCATTCATTTTTGAAATCTGAACCATGCCTCAGAAAAGATAACCACCTAGTGTCATCTATGGAGCACATATTATAGACAGTATCTGGAGTAGAGAGGTTCATTTTGCTAGAATGTTTTTTAGGATACAATCAGGTTCTAGTAGCAGATCCTGACAAACTAAGAACAACTTTCCATACCAAGTTGGGTACGTTCGCTTACCATAAAATGTCATTTGGGTTGGTAAATGCAAGAGCTACATTTTAGTGCACAATGGACTTCACTTTCCGTGGGCTCATCGGATAGAGCATAGTCATCTACCTCGAAAATGTGACATTCTTCTCTAAACATCAATCATACCACCCATGCCATCTCAAGAAAATATTTGAGCAATGTTCGAATTATGCGATATCCTTGAATCCCAAGAAGAGTGTCTTCGTAGTGTTCAAGGGTAACCTCCTTGGGCACATCATTTCCAAGATTGGGATCAAGGTAGATCTGGACAAATTCTGGACCATCACGTAGATTCCTCATCCTATGAACAAGAAAGCTATGCAGTCCTTCCTAGGGAAGATCAACTTCCTCATAAAGTTCATCTTTGATTATGCACAGATTGTTAAACCCATACAAGAGATGACCAAGAAGGGCATAGTGTATGGTTGGGGAAAGAAGGAAAAGGAAGCATTTTCCCAGATAAAGAAAGATATAGTAGAGGCACTGTTACACTGAAATTTGTCACCATGACTATCTGCAGTTTATATGGCTTCATCAATAGTCATATTATCCTCCTTGTCAAGCCTCATACCTCTGCTCTTCATGTCAAACTTCAAAAAGAGAGAAAGTCACTTAAAAACATGTTTATCTCTTGGTATGCAGGTTCTCTCTACCTTGCCTGCGTGTACGCACCCCAAACACACTGTACCTGCGTACTTGTACGCTCTGTAAGCCAAAGGATGGGTGCGTACCCCTGTAAAGGTCAAAAGGCGCGAGTTTCATCTTTAAAAAGTTACTTGTGGTCACTTCTAGA